>OX155695.1:1800000-2076299 GCA_944547425.1 Eupithecia centaureata | reverse complement strand
AGTTGAGTTGAGTTGAGTTGAGTTTGATAATGGAATTCCAGGACCTTAATAATGGAGTTCCAGGACCTTAATAATGGAATTCCAGGACCTTAATAATGGAATTCCAGGACCTTAATAAACAATCACCATAACACTTAAGTTCCAATTATTTATTATCAAATTACTAGTATACATTGAGATAATCTTTGATCTAGAAACAATTTAAGTCAATACCGGCCATTCTAGTGAAACATAGCAATAATATAAGTACCAGAAAATATATAAGGACAAACATCTTAAACACATAGGTTCCAATCATTTGGTTATTTACTTTTTTTTATATATACGTAATATTATATACATAGTTATATAGACCACGATCGTACCTGAAAATATTGCTCCATCACAACCTTCTTCGACCGAGGTTCAACTACGACTGAGCCGCTTCGATCGTTCCATCGCATTTTATAGCGGTGCACAAACAACTTGCTGTGACGTCATTCGGCCAACGGAATATTTTACGAAATAAATATGGGAATAAATACTTTAGTATAGGAATTGTTTCAAATATGACTTATACGGTATCTAATTAAGGTGTATTGATATACAATTAAAGTTTTAGTACATTAAATATCTAAATAATCTGTCACGTGCATCACACCAATATTATAAAGTGTACCTAGGTTAGGGTGGATAAAAATGGGGATAAAAAAAATTGTATGTTATTTATCTCAAAAACAAAGCAGGTTTAATATTTTTTTAAATGAAGACTACTTCATCTGGTTTTTTCTTCGTTTCTTTTTGAGTAAATGGTGTATTTTTTTTCGAAGTAGTTTCATTTGAAAGCTAGATAGTTTACCTAGCTAATAAAATAAATAAAACAAACAATACAAATACCATACATAAGCGTTGTAAAAACATTATTTTTTTAGAAATAAGACAAAAAATATGATTTTTGACTTTATTTTTTCTGTGTAACTTTAAAACTGGGTCATTGAGGGATACTTTTTTTGCATGTTGTATTAAATTTCATAATTTATTATGTATTTCTTTCCGTTGTCATGTTATTCACCATTTAAATAAGGTACTTTCTTTCAAGTACAAAGATCAACAGGAATCTCAACTGATTTAATCTACATGTTTCTTTTTCTGTTATTAGTGTATTTTATTCAAAGTAGTCTCATTTGAAAGCTAGATAATTTACCTAGCTAATAAAATAAATAAAAAATACAAACTCGGTACATAAGCTTAGTAAAATAAGAATTTTTTAGAATTTAGACAAAAAAAATTGTTTTTATTTGAATTTTTTCTCTGTAACTTTAAAACTGGATTATTGAGGTGTACTTTTTTGCATGTTGTATTAAATTTCATAATTTATTCTACAAATCCTCCAAAAACTGGGGGTCTAACTCTTTCCGTTGTCATGTTATTCACCTACATCTGACACATGGCAGAAAGTAACTAATTTAAATGGTGAATAACATAACAACGGAAGGAGATAAACCCCCAGTTTTGGAGCACTTGTAGAATAAATTATGAAATTTAATACAACATGAAAAAAAGTACAACTCAATAATACAGTTTTAAAGTTACAGAGAAAAAATAAAATTTAAATAGAGTGAGTGGGGGGAAGATGAAAAAAGGGGTAAGACAAAAAGTCTTCCATAACACCAGATTTATAGTACTTATTGGAGTGCTGGCTACATCGTTAGGGCCACAAATTCATTACGTTACACACCTCAGTCAGCGGTTGCCGATGAGAACGCCTGGTTGTGTGTAAACTGCAATTTTCTACCACAGTGTTTTTTTTAGAAGCCACTCAAGTGATTTCATCTTGCCCCGTGTCTTGTAAATTGAATTACAAGGCAGGTACGAGTGTTTAATTGAAACATCTGCCTTTTATTTTTTGTAGACATTTATGTAATTACTTCTAAATCTATCTATTTCTCGTATTTTGGAATTTATTTCAACTTTTCATCTTTCCCCATTTACATTTAACGGGGTAAGACGAACATATCAAAGTTGTCATCTTGACCCTTTTTCAGATTTCATTCTAAAAGCCAGATGTCCTCAAACTGTATCTTTGTGTAAGTTTCAGCAAGACAAATAGGAAATAAGAAAAAAATGCTGAAAGTAGTTAAACAAAAAAAAACAAGAATAGGTATGCTAAGAAATGTGAAATAAAAAAAAAGAAATCCAATAGAAAAAGAAAATACGTTAAAAATTACAAAAGTAAAAAATAAACGATTAAGTATTTTATGGTGATGAAAAAGAATATTCATATAGGTTTCATGTGAAATAAAAAAGTTTTCAGTTTTTATTTGATTTTTCATTACAAGAAAAAAAATATTTCTTCAGTCAAAACTTATGCAAATTGGCTGCAAAGTTTGAGAATCTCTGCTTCAATCTTCCCCCAGTGGGGTAAGTTCGGAATATAAATTTTTTTAAATTTGCTATATCTTTGTTAAAAATAGGTATTTTGGCACTACAGTCAGTTACAACTTTTTAAATTACGCCTAAGACACGTTTTAACGATTTCAGATTTTTATTCGATCTTACCCCGTCACCTTTTCATCTTCCCCCTGTTTCAATTAAGTAAAAATAATATTTTTAATTACAGTTCTCCACTTTTTGGACAGCTTTATCAGGCTGTTATTGACATATTATAAAAATCTAGTCTTTACCCTTTAATCTAGTCTAATTTACTTTTAGCTAAAGTTAATATCTATTCTTCTACAAAAATTCAAAAACAACACTGACCATCTCATCAAAAAACCGTTCGATCTTGCCCCCACTCACTCTAGTTTGTTTTTCGTCTATTTTCTAAATAAATATTATTTTTCTACGCTTATGTAGCGAATTTGTATTTTTTATATATTTTATTAGCTCGGTAAACTATCTAGCTTTCAAATGAGACTACTTCTCAAAAAGATACATGTAGGTAGATTAAATCCGTTGAGATTCCTGTTGATCTTTGTACTTTACAAAAAGTACCTAATTTAAATGGTGAAAAACATGACAACGGAAAGAGTTAGCCCCCAGTTTTCGGAGCATTTGTAGAATAAATTATGAAGTTTAATACAACATGCAAAAAAGTACACCTTAATAACCCAGTTTTAAAGTTACAGAGGAAATATAATATTTTTTTGTTCTTTATGTTTTTTCTACAATTATGTACTGAATTTGTATTTTTTATTTATTTTTATTAGCTAGGTAAACTATCTAGCTTTCAAATAAGACTACTTTGAATAAAATACACCATTAACTCAAAAATAAACGAAGAAAAAACCAGATGAAGACTTCTTCATTTAAAAAAATATTAAAACTGCTTTGTATTTGAGATAAATAACATATAATTTTTTTTCATCCCGATTTTTATCGATAAATATGTGTCGTGTATCCGCACATTTCGTTTGATCAAGGTTCGACAAATCACATTGTAGAAATACAAATCTATGCTATGCTATCCGTTAGTTTAAAAGGCTTTAACTAATTTTATTTTATGTTGAAATAGAAGAGTCAAACTGGACAACACTCAAACCCCGAAATAAACACGAACACGGGATTCAAAACCGCATTTACTCAAAGGTTCCATTTGGAAATCAATACCTACAGAGCATTGATTATAATAATAAATAATACATAATACCGGACAGTCCACACAGCATCATCTAGCCCCAAGCTAAGCAGAGCTTGTGTTATGGGTACTAGATGACTGATATACTTAATATAATACATTACATAGATAGATATTTTTTATTATACATAGAAAACACCCAGACCAACGGAACAAATTTCTGCAGATCGTACACAAATTTGTTCCGAGGCGGGAATCGAACCCGCAACCTCCTGCGTCGCAGGCGGACCTTCGCCCACCGCGCCACATCGGATTCCTGTCATAGTTCTATCTCATAAAGACAATCTATACATTTTGTGACGTAATTAAAACCTGAAATCACCTAGGTTCCCAACGAGTCTATAAGTAGTATCTATCTATCTAAGTAGGTACTCAGGTACCTAAAGTTAACGTCAAACTAACAAATATTTCAAGTAAACTTTCACCTACTATAAGATGAAACTCATCGCCATCATGTTTGGTTCATGTATTGGCAATTGAGATCCTTCCTCGCCAAAACTATAAGACTAGTAGGTATGTGCGCATCTGATCGCAATATCTAAAATATAAAAATGAGTGGCAATTCAAATACTGGATTAAGGTTACTTAGAAAACACAATTCATTCATCATTCGTAGAGATTAGCATTGCCATTCGACTTGGCAATACTGGCAGCATTCCGGGCACTGCCTTCTGCTGACAGCTTAGATTATTAGAAGTTTGATATAATTGAAAATTATAGTATATGAGGTTATTATTAGTACCTACACAAAATAGTAATTAATCATTTTGTTACCGTTTCAATAAATAGATTACTAATAATTGATTAATGTTTTTTCATGTTCTTCATAGAAAAAGTACCTTCATCAAATTTGTAACTATGCCTTAGTCCCTCCTATCTATGCCGTTTATCTATGCCTTGCCTTAGCTTACCGTGTTTTTTTCTTCGATGTAACGAAATAGTTATATATTCTACCTCATATATAAAGCAATCATATCCGCACTATCCTATATTCAACATGTAAAGCTAGTTAAATGAAAATTATGAAATCTGTGCAAAAGTATTTAGAAACTTTTCGAAGTCTATCTGGTATCCATCATGATTCGGAGGGGTCTGATGGCCAGCTTTGTTT
This sequence comes from Eupithecia centaureata, assembly GCA_944547425.1. NCBI lineage: Eukaryota > Metazoa > Arthropoda > Insecta > Lepidoptera > Geometridae > Eupithecia > Eupithecia centaureata. Next base: position 2,071,572 of record OX155695.1, on the reverse strand, counting down.
AGGCTATGTAGGTATGCATGTAGGTACTAGTTTCGTGATATATTTTATAAATTTTAAAAAATATATCACCAGTTTAATTGTTTAGAAGATCTCTCATCAATAAGGCATCATAATAATACATCTTTAAATATACCTATACATTTTCACTCAAATCTCAAAATTCACAATCGTGCCGATTATGTGAACGCCTTCGTATGCGATTTTGTGGCTCGCCTAGCCTTTTGCTGCGTCCTCGCTCTGTGCTATTCCTGCTCTGATGCTTCTCAGGGCTGGGAACCTCAATCCTTCCTTTTATACATATCAATGGTTGCAAGCAGGAACTTAAAAATAATTATGAGACTCACCTCGCTTCTTGTTGTTACGCTATGATGTGGTGCGTCTGCCGTGACGCTTCTCAGCACAGCCATCACGATCGGCAGCATCTGTAGCACCTGGCTGGCTGTGTTCACTGCAGTTCCACCGATGCTACGCCGGTGGTCACGTTTACTGCTTTCATCATTCGCTGTCCAAAATTAACAAGCATCAATGTTCTTCAAGGCTTATGTTCAAACAAGTCAATGCAATCATGAATCACTCGAAATCAGAATCAAATAAATTATTTTTTTCTTTAGGTAAAATAAATCTGAGCCCATGGCCAAGTTACCATATCGTGGCCAAACGTGTACAACATAATCAAATTAATGGTCAACAAAGTCAGACTCAACAATAAATTATCAAGCGGAGTTAACCACGGAACGTCTGCTCACATTCCTAAGGGAGTACCTTGGCTAAATACCAGAGTGATTTGCGATCTACCTCCAAGGTAGATCGCAAATCACTCTGCCAACACTATCGGGGAGTATCTACCTACCTCGACCACATTACGTGGATGACCAATGTTTGCCCTGGTCAAATGCCTCGTTAGACACAGTTCTCTCGCAAATTAATCTATTAATATTATCAGGGGGTACCCCGAGTGCGTGTTATTAGCAAACAGCCTCAAACCTTCCAAAAATCAAGTTCACGGTTCACTCAACCAAAAACATGTCTAGTCAAATAAACCGACTGAATGGCGACATTACCAGGGAGTGCCCTGGCCAAATGCCTCCAAAACAGAGGTCACTCAACCAAAAATATGTCTAGTCAAATTGGCGACATTACCAGGGAGTGCCCTGGCCAAATGCCTCCAAAAACAGAGTTCACGCTACCAAAAATATGTCAAGTCAAATAAACCGACTGCGTGGCGACATTACCAGGGAGTGCCCTGGCCAAATGCCTCCAAAACAGAGGTTACTCAACGAAAAATATGTACTATCGGGGGGTACCCCGACCACGTGTTAGCAAATCAACTCTGAACACTTTGTGGGCAGGTTGATAAGAAGCAAACGATTAATTCGTTCGATCGAAAAAGAAAAAGTGCGCTTTACGTACCTGTCGATCAGAAAAACTTGCACTTGAACCGACATAACCTTGCTTGGTCAGAACTCGGAGATAATTTTGACATGGAAATGTAGTCTAGATAGCCTTAGCTCTTAATTGAGGTCTACTTCGGAGAACTGCCGGCGATGGAATGGGCTGAGCAGCAGATAGTTTTAGCCTCTCCACGTCGCAATACGTCACGCGGTGGAGGGGCGCCAGTGTTGCCCGATTGATATGACAACTCTGCCGAGTAATACTTATTTGACAATTAGATTTACCTAACATACAGTAGGCACGAATCGCTGCTTGCATTTCGCACACATAAAAAATCTCTTTCATTTATAAATGTGGATGACTAGAAAAGGAGAAAATATTTTCAAACTTTAGGAACAAAAATCTATTTTATTCCATTCTAACTCGATAGAAACCCGTGTTCGTTTTTTCTAATTTCAGTATTAAATTATATAAAGCGGTTAAATTATATAAAGCTGCTCAACCACTAACTCACTGACTCATTCATTGACATGATTGCTCTCCCTGTTCGTGGATGGGAAGGTATTTTTTACACAGTCGGTTGGAGAATTTCAATGCGAGTAGAGGAAAATTCCAACTTTTCGAGATTTTCACCTCATTCCCCCTCAAAAAGGGGCAAACGTAAAGGTCAATTGTTCTCAGAAACCATGATAGATGGAAAGAACATTTTTGCGGGGGGAGGTAGAAGGGAGGCTCGCGAAGCGAGCCGACCTTCTACCTCCCCCCAAGGGGCGAGCGAAGCGAGCCGCGCGTCGCGGGGAGCAACGCTTTTTCTCCTCGTTCGTGGATACACGTACGTTTTTTATGCTACTATATGGTGGAGAAGTTCAATAGGAGTCTAGAAAAGTTTTCACACTTGGATATTTTCACCTCCTTCCCCCTTCCCCCTCGAACAGGGGCAAACGCAAAGGTCAAAGTTTCTCGGAGACGGTCAGAGGTGGACCAAAATTTCTTGCAGTCCTCGGTAGCGGGCAATAAAGTCTATCTACCTGACAGTCCTGGATTTGTAAACAGGCCGTATAGGCCGCGGCCTAGGGGCGGCGGCGTCCTAGGGGGGCGGCAGCGTCCTAGGGGGGCGGCAGATTTCAGAGGACGGTCACTCGATTGCAGACAATCAAATTGTATGTCTACCGGGGGGGGGGGGGGTGCGCAGCTAATAATGAAGGGCTCAGTACATGGGGCGGCGGGACAAAGTGGCCTACACTCATGAAAAATATAAATCCGGCACTGCTACCTGACCTGGTCCTCTCACCCCAGCATCCCTCCGCGCTGCGTGGAAACGGAATTTTTTTCCGCGGTGCGCGTTTCGACGACTTTTAGCGACCTTGCGACGTCGGAGCACAGCGACTTTACAATTTTGGACCGAACTTGAAGTCTTGAAAATTCATAAGATATTTTTAATTGTTAGGTAATTATTAGGTCGTTCGTACGTTAAGTAACTTCTTCCTACTATTTGTCGGAAAGGTGGACAATTTATCGGGACTCCAAATACCTACAGTTGCCGCGTAAAGATTTAAATAAAAACTAAAAATACACCCAAACCATAGGAAACGCTAAAACAAAATACCTAACTTGGCCACAAACCAAAACCAAAACCGTATCAGATGGGAAATGCCACGGAATAAATAAATTATATCTACCTTTACACTTACCTAGGTAGGTACACAAAATTGTTCATCCCCAACCATAAACTAACTAAATAATAAATAAATAATTCCGGACAGTCCACCATTGCACCAATTTACGATTTAATTATCTACTAGCTGCGCCCCGCGGCGTCGCTCGCGTATATTTTTACAAATGAGCAATGACAATAAAATTTTATTATTATCTTTTCAGACAGCTAAGACCAACAGGTTTCACAACATTTTACTTTCTGGGAATAGCGTATTCTTCCTCCATAGGTGAATTTTAATTTATAATTATTGAGGTACCTAAGTTGTAATAATAATGAATATCTATATAATCACATCATATCTCGCGAAGAACCGACAACCGTTGGGGTAAACGTGTTCTTGAGTGGAGACCGCAACTTGGTAAACGTAGTGTAGGACACCCTCCGGCCAGCTGGGATGACTATCTGCGAAAGACTGCTGGCAGATGCTGGATGCGTCAAGCTGAAGACAGGGCGCTATAGCGCTCATTAGGGGAGGCCTAAGTCCACTCGTGGACTAAGATAGGCTGATGATGATATCTATATAATATTTATTTCAGGTGCTATGGCTACTTTGATGAGCAGTCAAACAAATCAAATATTCAAGATATATTGTGAAAAGTAAGTACCTACCTAGATCAACTTCGGATTATATTATCTACAGTAGGTACAAGTAACTTATTATAATGGTTAATCAATCTATAAAGAGTTTTTCTGGCAATTTAACTGGTTTTTATTGACGTAGAAATGTAAATACATTTTATAGGTAAACCGATTTTAATGATTCTTTTTAAATTTCTCGCGTGGTCCCCATTGAAAAAGATCTAACCAGGTTTTGAGTTATTCTTTTTTTTTTAAATGTCATAACAGCTTTAAAAATAAGGTACAAGCAGAAGGTAGAAAAATAACAACTAGTATTTACAATTGAAACCATTGAGCTAACTGCAGACGGTTGCAAACAGTCTAAAGGTACCTAGCTCAATTGATCCATGTCAATACCAGTCGGAAGCGTCCCCAAGACACTGGCTGCATTACCATACCACGCTGTATGTATAGTAAGTAAGTTATTCAATGCATAGGTATTTTATTGATTTAGACTGCTTTGATACCTAATGTTCTGAAGAATTTGAAATAGTTTTTAAATCACTTCAAATTATTTTGCAGAATCTTTCCAACTGCTCCAAAGATTGAGTTTCCCAACCTGATGCTGCTGAATCTTCCAGGAGTCATAGTAATGGAGACAATACTGTACTTCTGGATGAACTTCTACTTTGTTGGGATGTTTCGGTATACTTACCTACTTACGTGTTGCAAAAAATGTTTCTTTATTTAAGAAATAAATACAAAAAATCTGTGTACCTAATGTAGGTATTGTTGGTATACACTAGTTGTAATTTTTTCAATTCCTGGATTGTAATTTTCGTTGTTAATAAAATAATATAGTACCTAGGTATATCAGTCATCTAGTAGGTACCTACCCTAGTAGGCTCTGCTTAGCTGAAGCTAAAAAATATTAAAAAAAAACATCAAAAAATTCTGTGTTGTGTGTGTGTCCGAAAAAACATCCAGATTCTTTTACTTTCTTAAATAACTTACAGCAAGCACTAACTTAAACAGCAACAAGCTCAAGTACTTACCTTAAACATTACAAATTAAGTACCTATCTAAGTAAAGTGTAATTTTAAAATACCCTTTCACACAAATATTATAAAAGCAAAAGTATGGATGGATGTTTGTTATCTCTTCATGCCAAAACTACTGAATCGATCGGGCTGAAATTTTGAAGACATGGTACCTAGATCTAAACATAGGATCTCATCCACAGAGCAAAACCGAAGAACTTTTTTTCAACTCCGTGATCTCTCATATCAATCAGTTCTCATGGGACAGAAAGAAACTTGAAAAGTTTTGAAGCCAGCAGCAAGAAGCGGGCAGATACTGATTTGCAATCTCTTCACAGATCTGGTGTCCATTTGGAAATAAGTATGACAGAGGAGGAAGCGCAGTATGTTAAGACTCTGATGACAGCTCAGGTTCAACAATTGGGACAGGTGACTTTAAATGAAGGGGTAAGTAGAAACAACAAGTACAGTATCAGTAAGGAACGTAGGTAAATGCTAGATCTTAGCAGTAAACAGACAAACGCATTATATTACTAGCAGCGACTTCGTCCACATATAATTAGATTTTTAAACACACCCTAGGGTGATTGCTACAGTTATTGACCACCCTACAGTTATTGACCACTTGAGACAAAAATCGATCGAAATAAGAAAATGATAGATCGCACGTGAATGATAGATTCAAAAACAATACCTTAATTCATCTTCGTTCGTATTAGTTCATAATATTTGACCTAGACGGCGTTATTTTTTCTTCGTGAGGTCAGTTCTAAAAAGTGGTGATAAGTGCGGGTGTTCGTTACGAAAAAATTAAGGTAAGTGTTTTATAAATCCATATTTTTTTATGTAATTTGTCGGTTTATTGCTATAAAGTTATTAAATATATGTTGATAATTGAATAGTACTTCATTTAGTGTGATTTTAAAGTTTGTAAATTAATTATAACCTTTAAAAAAAACTGCGGCTAATTACTAAATCTTATTTGTATGAAATTTAGCTATTGACCACCCCCGGCTAATTACTGAATTTCCGAAATAGGTATTTTTAATGCATTTTCTGCTTCATTATGGTATTATTAAGGTCTTCTCAAAATCTCAGCTTCCTAACTGCATCGGATCAGTTATTGTCCTCGGGGTGGCTAATAACTAAATCTCAGGTGGTCAATTACTACATCGCTCTATTATTTTTCTTTCAGACATGCCCAAAGTATCGCCATATACCAAAGAACTATTGGAAAAGGCTCTAGAAGGCGTAAGCCGAGGTGTATCTGTTCGGGCATGAGCAAAAAAATATAGCCTACCTAGAGCGACATTACATTTTAAGATAATAAACCCGAACACAAAGAGCAATTTAGGTCCATTACCCTTCCTGGCTACGTGGCTATAGAAGAAGAAAAACTCTTAGAAGCATAGATATTTGATAAGGGTAGGAGAGCATTTCCAATAAATGCAGAAGATATATTAGATTCTGTACAAACCTTTCTCAACGAACACTTCATTCCACAAAACCAGACCAGGAAAAAGACGGTTAAAAGGCTTTCTGAAACAATATCCTAGGATAGCTGAAAGGACTGGTGAGGCAATTCCACAGGCCAGTGCTTATGTATCAGATTCAGATATATGAAATTGGTTGGTAATGACTGAGTTAATCGTTGGTAATAATTGAGCTGTGATCAATCAAATATTAGATAATCCTGCCAGGATCTTAAACGCTGACGAAAGTGGTTTTCAGACCTGTCCATCATCCGGAAAAGTTTATGGATAAATTGTATTGCCTACAATTGGAATTGAAAATGATGACGATGATTATGACAACGAAGACGGTGAAGGCAGTGACGAAAATGAAGATTTTTTTAAATATAATAAAAGCAAGAAAGGGAGAATTAGGTGTGAGATATCTTTAATTTAAATAATATTTAAAAACTCCATAATTTTGTTATTATGTTATCTTCAAATTATGTCAGAGGAGGATGATAAAAAATTAACTCTTTTATTTAGTCTCGTGTCATCGTATCTCCAAAACAAATGAACCTATTTTATTGAAGTTGCATTTTAATGTTAGTGGAATGTTTTTTACGTACTTTAATCTATGTTTAATGAAAATTGGTTCAGCCGTTTTGGAGTTATGATAATTTTTAATGTTTATATAATGCATGGTCAATAACTGAATCTCAGTATGACAATTACTGCGTTTTCATGGTCAATTACTGAATTCCTTGCCTATTTTGATATAAATAATATTTTTTAATAATAAATATCTGTTTTTAATATAATTGGTTTAATTTTCTGTTAGTCAGATATATTGTCATTCGATTGGTATATCATACGAACCTGTATCTCTATTGAATATTTTTTTACTGAGCTTTGAAAATATTTTTTTCCTTAAGTGGCCAATAACTGTAGCATTCACCCTATTTAAAAGCGGAGACGTGAATATGAATAATAACTCCATCCAAAGGTTGCCTGGAAGAGATCGCTTCTAAGCGATAAGGCCGCCCATTGTACTTGTTATACGTAAGTAATGTCTTTATGTAATGTTCTTTTTCTAGTGTACTACAATAAAGGATTTTTGTATTCTATTGTATTGTATAAAAGATAAGATAGGAGCTTTTTAGTTGACACAATAACAAAACTACTAATTACGGCTATTATTTACAATTACCAGAAACATATAGGTATTTGCAGGTCGTACGAACATTTGTCGCGAGCCTGGAATCAAACCCGCAGCCTCCTGCGTCGCAGGCGGAAATTCGCCCGCCGCGTCACATCGGTCGTGAAATCAAAAAACGTTTTATTTCAGATAGTTATATTCGTGGTCCTCCTAACCGCCCTGTTACAAGCGTCAGTCAGTGTGGTTCATATCGACAGTGCGGATTTTGGTCGATTTCACAAGTAATTATCTTTAATTCTCTAATCTGAACCCTGAGACTAGCTCTCGATAGTATCGAGTACTATCGAGACGTGATCGAGATGAGTTATCGTCTTAGTATTCTTTGAATAGTACTATGGGACTTCGTAATAGTTCCGTGTTCAGACGATAGAGGCGCTACATACCGGGCATAACTTGGTCTAGTATTGTAAAAACTGTGACTAGGTATACCTGATTTAAGCTTTGTCATACTCGGCCATCAGGACATTTGCGCAAAAGAAACTTGCGCGAAGAATATTTGCGCGAGAAGTAATTTTCGCGAGCGGACACTTGAAGTGTCCAATTGCGCAAAAGTGACACTACACTTATAAAAGTGTGGTATTAGGTATTTGGTCACTTTTGCGCAACACTACGCACCTGTTAAGTACCTTACCTTAGTATACCAGGTGCGTAGTGAGTGTTGCTTTGTTTTCTGTTACAGCCATCTCTGGATTTCCTCACCCTGCTTAATTTCCGTTCTTTTACTCTTTATTCTGCCGAAGAATCGAGACATACTAGACTTCTTTAAAAAGCGTTCCAGTAAGTTTTCAATAATAATTGCGGTTTCTAAATACTAACTGCATAATTATAATGGTATGACTAAAGAAAATATAATTGCTTACTAGTTGCGCCCCGCTGCTACTGTGCTGTATTTGATATTTTACCAGAACAAAAGTAGCTAAGCTCACTCTCCATCCTTTGAATTAACTTTATGCCAGAAATGTCTTGGTTTCTAAGTTAAGGTTTGAAGGAAGAACAAAAAAACACACTTTCGTATTTATTATGTCAGGTAAGGATTTATCGCGAAGGTACCTACCTACCTACCTTGTTTATATTTCCACCACGTTTCCATCGCGTTACAGCGATCGTGGTGACGGGGGGACGCTTGTATTTTGGTAGTAAAGGCAAGTAAAAACTGATTGTATGTTCAGATACAAGCAAGCCGATTGCTCAAACCCCATGCGAGATGTGCCTCAGCTGGGCCGAGGTACGAGACAACATGCACTGGGGAGTCCTCATCATTGTTGGTAAGACTATAAAATAAGAAGTTTGCAAAAGGAGGAGGTTCTATGATCAGCTATTTTATAATATTTGTATCTGCCCGCAGCTTCACACGCATTCTTTCTTGGTACCTAACGTTCCGAGGCTATTTCTAGGGGAACCGATTCATGGGATGAAGAGTAGACTAAGTAGATATGTGTTATTCCAGGGTCAGAACTTAAGTGTAAAAGATTACCTAACAAACATTAGATAATAATGATTATGATAAATCTCTCGATTCTGAGTCAGTCAGTCAGTTATCGATCCTCAAGTTATAGTTTAAATTCGAAAGCACAAAGTGCTATAATTTTTTTCGATAAGTTTTTCGTACAAAGTTCGTTTATTTGAACTAAAAACTAACCGACTCAGAATCGAGATATTTATCATAATCGATAATTTATTTCGTAACCGTCCACAGTGACAGTACCTATTCAACTGCAAAACAGAACAGAATAACGTCAGTGCTTTGGTTGTCTCAGGTTGCGCCTCAACACTCTTCGAGTCCCTTCAAACCTCGCACATGACGTTTGAGTTCGAGAAGTTTTTGCTGTACTTCAAGGACTGGTCTCCAGTGAGCTTGATCCTGGTGATAGTGGTGTTCTGCAAGGTTCTTACTGAGCTGGCGCCAGGCCCTTGCGTGGCTTATGCTCTGCTGCCGTACATTGCTAGGGTGGTGAGGAATTCAATTTAACGAATAACGAAGTAGTAAGGTGGCATGGTGGTGTGTAGGACGCCAGGTGGGATGACGATCTGCGAAGGACTGCTGGCAGATGCTGGATGCGTCAAGCTGAAGACAGGGCGCTATGGCGCTCATTAGGGGAGGCCTATGTCCAGCAGTGGACTAATATAGGCTGATGATGATGAAGGTGGCATGAAGATCTGCGAAAGACTGTCGGCAGATGCTGGATCCGGCAAGATGTAGACAGGGCCCTATGGCGCTCATTAGGGGTCGCCAAATTTTGAATAGATGTATTTCTATCCCTGGAATAATTCATATGTTATTATTAGGTAAATTTATCCCATAAATCAGTTCCCATGGGATAGAAATAGCCGTGAAACGTTGCCATAGAAACGCGTGCTAAGCTGCGGGCTGATACTATTAAGAAAATTTAGGTAGATAGAAGATATTGCACACTTAAAACTAAGAGAAACAGTTTAAGCTATAATTGGCGGTCTTATCCCTCAAGAGCGATCTCTGCCAGAGAACCTGGTTTACTAATCAGGTCACCCAATGAATGCTCCGCAGAGTATCCTGTGCAAGATGAACCCCCATTACCTGATGCTGGGAGCCACCAACTCCATCTCGCTGTCGTTCCACCTCGTCACCGGGGCTCCTGTCAATGCCATGGTGGCTGGGTATATGCACATACCGCCTTTTAAAATGGTGATTTTCTTAAAATACCTTTTATGGGATCCCTCCTTTTCCATGTTTGGTTACTTGATCCATGCTGCTTTTTTTAGTTTAACTTCCAATCTTCAACTTAGTGCTTTATTCCCTTTAGACCTTACAGGATTCTTAGACACAATAAAATCCTTAGGCACTAATCACTACATAGTATAAAACAAAGTCGCTTTTTCTGTCCCTATGTCCCTTTGGATGCTTAAATCTTTAAAACTACGCAATGGATTTTGATGCGGTTTTTTTTAATAGATAGTGATTCAAGAGGAAGGTTTATGCGTATAATAAATCCGTGCGAAGCCGGGGCGGGTCGCTAGTAATATTATAAACGTGAAAGTTTGTATGGATGTTTGTTCCTATTTCACGCAAAAACTACTGAACGGATCGGACTGAAATTTGAATAGACGTAGTTTTGGATAAAACTAATAAACTAAACCTCCTTCAGCTATGGGGCGGCCTGATACCGTCTCTGTTCGCGCTTGCGGTGGCCTGGTTCACGGCGGCTGCTTGGTGCGCCGCCATCTTGCCTGACACAGTCACTTACACGGAATGGACGAAACAAAATGCATTTAAAATTAATATTGAATAAATAGCTGAAGTTTTAATTTCATTTATCTTAGATCATTTTCCCCTTTTTTTAGTAGACCTTTAGTCCGGAGTACCTATTAAGTCCGGTTTAGGTGCTATAGTATCAAAATGTATTCGTGATGTAGGTAATTTTTTTGTAGTTTCCTGTCCGCACGATAGCAGCACTGCATCAAGTATCATAGAATCAGGAGACATCACTTACAATCCCGTCTCTATACTATCGTTAACCGGAGGGCTCCGATTTTACCCTTGTTTAGGTAACTACCTTATCTAAGTTGCTGTGCATTGTAGGTTATGATTTTACAAATGCACCATTTTTACAACTTCAGGTGATATGGGCATGATTGAAACGCTGGCATTAGATATAGTGGCGCTCTTACTCTTAACGTACTTGTAGCCTCACTAGAGCACAGATACAGACTGTGAGACTATAAATAACGTAAAAAGTTAGACTATTTAATACCAGCGTTTCAATCATGCCTTAGCCCAGCATCAGGGACGTGTTAAAGGTAGATACGAACTAATTTATTTAGGGGGATTTCCGGAATCTGTTTTCCAGAAACAATCCCAAGATTTCCGGAATCCAGAAATCCAGGGAATCCAGAAACCGGAATATCCTTTTGAAACTATCAACACTAAATTGTTAACGGTCGGTTATCATCACGAATAGCCTATGTTATGCAGGTTTAAGGCATTTCTTCGATTTTTAAGGTATGTACATAAACAAACTTGTATTTTCACAAAAGATTTATTATCTACATCTAATATCGCACTCCTATTTACACTGAGCATATACAATTATGACACGTTTACACAATCCACTCGCGACAGATATACACAATCAATCAAAATAAACTGTTGCTTTATGTTCTTAGGCACATCTTTAATGACTTCCGTCTCAAACTGGACCAGCATCTTGCTTCTCATTTCAATCAAAAATACTTTACTATTGCCTGATATAATCCAGTAGGTACCTAAGTAAACTGTAAGCCACGAATACCTAAGTGTTGCATTTGACAGAGGTGTTCAGAAATTCCGTTAGCGAGTTTTCGACAAGGAATCTGAGACATATTCGCGCGAAATTCAATATTTTAGGGGATTTCAAAAGTATTTTCCCATAAAACATTTTCAATGGAAAAAAATCTAAAATAAAAAAAGAAATAAATAATGCTGGACAATCCACACAGCACCATCTAGCCCCAAAGCAAGCTACTCAAAGCTTGTGTTTTGGGTATTAGATAACTGATAATATATATTTAATACATTATATTAATACATTGATCGTTTTTTTATACAAAATAATATATATTTTATGAACCCATGTTTCAAAAACATGTAGGTAATTGTAAATTCCGTGTCGAAGACTCGGAACCGGAATTTCTGAATTCCACTCTAGATCGAGCCGTTTGAACGAGTAGGTATTATTTCACATACCAACTTTTTTCACTCTTCTACAGCAAAGTAAAAAAAGGGTATATTTTGTAAATTCGTTTGATATCCCTGTATTCAGTATTTGTGTATAGCATTCAAAGAAATGTCTATGTCTAGCAGTGGACTAATATAGGTTGATGATGGTGATGATGATGATGATTCAAAGAAATAAAAGTTATTTCATTTCTACATATTTAGTAGGTATTTATCTTAAAGCCTATTTCATATAGCTTAAAGATTGAAGCGTCTTGTATGTGAACTATAAAATATTATATTAACTTATTTATAAAATGATATATACAAAGATACTGGTCAGTTTGATCGAAGAACATTTTCACTTTCACATTAAATTTATTATTTCTACTGTGCGTGACATGAGTCAACTACGAAAGACTGGATTTAACTAAAAATATAATTTAACGAAGTTTTCTATCATTCAAAAACATATCAGTTCATTAGCTATTATAAACTCTCTCATAAAAAAGGTATCATTTCAGCTGTATGATTTTTTATGTAAAATAAATGTCTTTTCTAAAAATCCACAATCAAAGAATATAATTTTACTATTACTTACAATAGTTACAATTGAGATAACTGTTGCATACAATCTAGAGGTTGCTCAACTGAGCCATATCAATACTAGATATATTTGCACTTTAAACATGACATAGAAATCAAGAGAGCTCTTTTAAGCCTATAAACCTATAAGTAATATACCAAAAAACTTAAAGGCTATATTAATTTTATTTAAGAATGATAGAACACTATAGTACTGCCCTGCCTTCTATCAAAATCTTCCGTAAACTTAGAGATTCCGAACTTGTCTTATAGAAAAACTAGGTTATAAGTGAAATGCTAATTTTAAAAATGCGAATAAAAGCATTTTTGTTCTTTGTTCAATCTACTATTTGTACAAAAGAAGGCACATCTTTTTATTTATTGCCCGAGTTGCATTGGCTAAGTATTTTGTCTTTACATAAATCTTATTCTTCATAATAATGATATCGCCTCTGATAGCTATCTTGTTCAGCTGGTAGTTTCAGATGTAATGCTGGACCAATAAATAAATAGAAATAACTAATTTTGGACATTCCACACAGCATCATCTAGCCCCAAGCTAAGCAGAGCTTGTGTTATGGGTACAAGATGACCGATATACTTAATGCAATACATTGTATAGGTATTTTTATTATACATAGAGAAAACACCCAGAAAAATATTCATAAATCGTACGAATATTTATCTCAAGGCCGGAATCGACCCTGTAACTTCTTACGTTGCAGGCGGACGTTAGCCCGCCTCGCCACATCGGTTTTCCATGTATATTATATTTATATTGTTAATGGTTGGTATGAAATTGAAAATAAAAATAATTATAATGAATAAGCGGTGAAAATATTTTGAACTAAACACTCTGAATCGACCAGCTGTGTAAAAGCTTAAAAAGAGGTAAAATCATTATTATGAGGTTCTACAGTTATTATTATTACGAATTATATAGTATTTTATCATAATTTACAATCACACATGATAAATACTAGGAACTTCTCGAACACGCATTTTAAATTTATTATAAATAAAATCTTCATAAATATCTCCCAATTTGATGTATAAAATAGTTTTACATTATAATTCATATAAAAAAATATATATGCACATTATAATTTAAGAGCATGGTAAGTTTTATTTGCAAAAATATATGATTGATCTATTATCAAATAGTTATAATAATATATAACGGAATACAGGTTTATTACAAAATATAAATAGTCTAAATTTATTATTTACACTATTTTTAATGAATAATGCATTGCATAAATGCAAGTAAAATAAAAATGCTTGCATAGACAATGGTTAAATTAGTGTTTGCTAAAATAATAAAGAATTGTCTATTGCAAAACCACAGACATTCATTTGTAAATAGTGGTCATTGTCATTGTGGTTGCCACAATAATACTATTCGTGGTAACCACAAAAATATCTTGGTATCACCAGTATTACATCACTACATAGTATAAAACAAATTGGCTTCCCGCTGTCTTTCTCTATGTATACTTAGATCTTTAAAACTATGCAACGGATTTTAATGCGGTGTTAATAGATAGAGTGATAGGTTTATAAGTAAAACTAGCGACGCGCCCCGGCTTCGCACGCTTTTATTTTATACGTATAAACCTTCCTCTTGAATCACTCTATCTATTAAAAAAAACTGCATTAAAATCTGTTGCGTAGTTTTAAAGATTCAAAGGGACATAGGGATATAGGGACAGAAAAAGCAACTTTGTATTATACTATGTAGTGATATAACCGTGCGAAGCCGGGGCGGGTAGCTAGTAAATAAATAATTCTGAACAATCACACATCAGCTAGCCCCAAGCTAAGCGCTTATATTATGGGCACTAGATATCTTATACATTACACTACATAAATATTTTTATAGTAAACACTTAGAACAATCTGCAGATCTCACTTTTGTCCCGAGACGGGAATCGAACCCGCAACCTCGCAAGCGAAACTTAACCCGCTACGCCACCGAATCCAGCCAATCACATAAATACGCTCGAAAACATACCTTAGCAGGTCAATAATAGAGACTAAATTCCAACTACAAAAACTTAAATCAAAGTCTAGTCGCATTAGGACTAAAAGGAGTATAATTACAACTAAAAATGCCTTTACTTATAAACGGCAGCGTGTTATTAAGAACTTTACTAAATGGCACAGAACAGCTTACGTTTTCTAAGTTATCCAAAACGCCGTAGGTGGAGTTACAGTTAAGAGCTATGGTTTGGTTCAGGATAGGGGCAGAAAGGGGGTTGGTTAAGCTTAGGCTGGGGAAGATGACTTTGCCCCAGGTGGGGTAAGCGCCCCAGACGATGAGGGTTGTGATTATCTTGGGTCCGATGCCGCCGATAGCCTGGAAAGAAGAATTTGTTTAGAGATGTGATATGTAGGTGTATTTTAGATTCAGATGTTGATCTATTTGGGAGATTGATACAAGTGTAATCATAAAATTAAATAATGCTTAGTAATTAAATCCTTACTTCCTTATACCATGTTTGACGCAATAAATATCTTTGAATCTTTTACTAATATTATAAACGCAAAAGTATGTAGCTATGTATAAATAAAAAACTTCAAACCAAAAACTTGAAATAATAGATGTTAAAAATAATTTCGGTAAAAGAAAAACGGACTACATCGTCCCAAGATTAATTAATGACATCCCACTAAACATTAAAAATAAACTGACTCACACAAACATCAAATATCAAATAAAAAATTACTTTTTACAAAAATTTAAAGACAAAGATTAGGATTACAAAAAATTTGCTATAAACATAGGACCATACAAAAA
This sequence comes from Eupithecia centaureata, assembly GCA_944547425.1. NCBI lineage: Eukaryota > Metazoa > Arthropoda > Insecta > Lepidoptera > Geometridae > Eupithecia > Eupithecia centaureata. Next base: position 2,056,141 of record OX155695.1, on the reverse strand, counting down.
GGTATAAATAGTAATTATAGAATTCTAAATAATATGGCATATCAGTGTTAGTGCACCCTGTACCGGAGCGAAAGGTGCCTTCCGCATGCGGTGTTCGTGCAAACTCGGGAGGTCCACCCAACCGAGGATGCCCGAACACCGGCAACGTTATCTTAGATTAGATTAGATAGTAGCATATCTACGTACTGTGCGTAGATGTGTTATGTAGATGTATTATTTTTTTTAATTTTTATAAACCCGAGGAATGTAACACTCGGGTCAAACCCCTACGGGTTTATAGAGTGTTATGTATTTTATCATTTTTAAGATTCTTTTATAAATAAATGTAAAAAATAAAAATACTCCTATATCAGGCTGAAATTTTTCATAATTGTAGTAGTAAGAAGTAGTTCAAGGGATTATCGGGTAGCGGGGACTATGTCTAGTATAGGGTACATGTAGCTGGTCCACCAGTTCAAAGTCGCCCAGCGAGCTATGGAAAGAGCTATGCTCGGAGTCTCTCTGAAGGATATTCGTAACGAATACATCCGACAGAGAACCAAAGTTATCGACATAGCTCAAAGAATTAGCAAGCTGAAGTGGCAATGGGCCGGCCATATCTCGCGAAGAACCGACAACCGTGCGGTAAACGTGTTCTTGAGTAGAGACCGCGACTCGGTAAACGTAGCGTAGGACGCCCTCCGGCCAGGTGGGATGACGATCTGCGAAAGACTGCTGACAGATGCTGGATGCGTCAAGCTGAAGACAGGGCGCTATGGCGCTCATTGGGGGAGGCCTATGTCCAGCAGTGGACTAATATAGGTTGATGATGATGAGATGAACGTACCATCTTAGAGGTGTGTAGTGGGTATGTGTGCGACGCCCGCCACGATGGCGTTGGGCGGAGTGCCCACCGGCATGTGGAACGCTATGGAGCACGCGAGCGTGGCGGGGACCATCAGGTAGCGGGGTCTATGTCTAGTATAGGGTACATGTAGATGAACGTACCATCTTAGAGGTGGGTATGTGTGCGACGCCCGCCACGATGGCGTTGGGCGGAGTGCCCACCGGCATGTGGAACGCCATGGAGCACGCGAGCGTGGCGGGGACCATCAGGTAGCGGGGGTCTATGTCAAGAGTACGGGCCTGGAACAAAAGATATCATCTAAATCGGTTCATCTAATATGTATGTCATTGAAGAACCTCAGAGGTGCAGGCGAAGATGTTTGTAGGATTTGCAAATATTTGCCTCAGGGTTTTGGATGATTTCACTGAAACTGTCAAAATCAGACCAATTCTGGTTTTCGAAAAATTGAAAATTTGACTAAACTGAAAATTTAAAAACCTGTAGCTTGCTTTGATGACACCAGTGTCATAATATATGTTACAACAATATTTCTTTTCTGTCATTACTGATTTGTTACCAAAACTATCTATATTTTAGCAATGTGGTATGGTTAAAAAGCACACTTACCATATTAGCCAGCACTGGCAGTATAAGATTAGCGATGGCAACATTAGACGTGAACTCCGTGATGAACTGTGTGACCAGTACCACTACTAACAGGACAACGGCCTCGGGGAGGTCTCGCAGGCCTTCGAGCGAGGCCCCGATCATGGAGGATAGGCCTGTTTCCTTACTGCCCTCGGCTAGGGCGAAGCCGCCACCTGTGAATGTAAATAAGTGTTTGAGAACCTACGAAAGTTTGTGGTTAGGCTGAATGATAGATAGTGACAACTTTTTACAAGTTTTTTTTTCATTGAATTTTTTGAAAAAAAATATCAAGAATTATTGTATCTTTTTACAAAAACTTATAAGCGACTTAAACCGCATTATAAGGTAAAACTACGGGTCATATCGACCACCTTGGGATCAATTGTATACAAAATCCATTACCAAGGTTCTATGAATAAATGACTTGTATTTTTTCTTTGTAAAAGATAGCTGAAAAGTCATGATATAGATCAAATTTTGAAATTTAAATGAGACTACACGGTAGGCACCATCTTTCTAATTAATAATAATCCTTAAATCGGTCTACAAAAAAAAGTTATCGCAAAAGACACATAAAAAACTGAGAAATTGATAACCCTCCCCTTTTTTGAAGTCGGTTGAAATATTGCTTTAATACTTCTTTCTAACTTTAATCAAAGATTTCTTCTAGCTCGTTTAATCCATCATTGTGTTTTAGTGCAATATTTCGAAGCTCTATACCGTAGCAACATTTCGATAAATATTCCAGGATAATTAGAGGTTCTGTGAAAATAAATAATGCAAAAAGATGTCGCCCAACGTGGGGCTCGAACCCACGACCCTGAGATTAAGAGTCTCATGCTCTACCGACTGAGCTAGCCGGGCTATGACAACTTAATCAAAAATTGTGTACATTTGCGTAGACAAATGAGAAATTCTCAATAAATAAAAAGTAAGTTCTACTTTGGCACTGCCATTTCAACCACTTTTACTGCAACATATCAGTTACAAGTAAAGTTTGGACAGCCTTTGCTATGACTCGAAAACTTACAACCTAACAGGGTAAAGGTTTCTCTTTTTCTCGGCGTTCATTTATAATCAGTGTCCTGAGTTGACATCAGTGTCCTAAGTAGTCATCAATCAGTGCCCTAAGTTGATATCAATCAGTGTCCTAAGTTGACTTCAATCAATACCCTAAGTATATTAATATAAGTATATATTAATCAGTTTACTAACTTAACATCAACAAGTGTCCTAAGTTGACATCAGTGTCCTAATTTGACATCAATCAATGTCCTATATTGACATCAATCAATGTCCTATATTGACATCAATCAGTTACCACTAACTGCATCTTTGACTTACCCAGTAAGAATAGCAGGCCCCAGGGGATTTTCTCCTTGAGAATATTCCAGGTCACAATACTGGGGGATGGCTTAGTGGCCGCTAGCTCTTCATCTGCAATAGAAGAGATCCTTGTGACGATCTAAGAAAATGTATGTTAACTAGTCACATCATATAATCATGTTTGATGATACGATGCGAATATTTGGAGGATGTCAATTACTATTACTCATTATCTATCAGTTATAATCGATGCTGAGTGAGCCGCAAATTTGTGGCGAACAGCTACAAACTCAGATCAGTTTGCGTGCGTATCGCAATCACTGGAACCTGCGAGTCGGCCGCTAACTGAGACGGTCGGCGCACGTATCGCTGCAAACTGCGTACAGTAATAAATAAATTTATTTTTGGATAATTTGTGTGTCGTGCTATACTTCTGTAGCTTAATTCATATGTTTGAAATGAAATAAAAATTGTTTGAATTTTCGAAATTTCAATTTCCCAAAATCCTAGTCAATTGAAATGAAACGCATTCCATCTGTCAGGGAACGCTTCCTATGTGAAAAAGACTATAGAGGTATTTAAGTATTAACATTTATACTTACTATACTTTATTTAAAGCTATCTATCTTTTTTTACACGCCACCGTCTACACTTTATAGATTACTTCTTGTCCATCCTAAGGTTGCCTGGAAGAAATCGCTTTTAGCGATAAGGCCGCCCATTGTACATTAGCTGTATTTGTTTTTGTTTATTTTTGTGCTTTTCTCTGTTTATTTGGTGTGCAATAAAGTATTATTGTATTGTATTGTATTGTACAGCGCACTGAACTGATACGCCGCAAACTCAGTCGGCTGCTCACCGTTTGCCTACTGGGGACACAGCCTAACAAGAATTTTTTGTTTTTTTATTTAATACTTTTATAATTGAAACTTATGGAACAGTTAGAATTTTTTCAGGAAACTAGCCTATGCTGTGTGGGTTGTCTAGCATTATTTATTTATTTATTCCAAGAATACCTAGACTTGTTCTCGGTAACTTACATGAAGCTTTGGATGAGAAGAACTTGAGGAAATCCACTGACATGGGCAGAATGAACATTAGCACCACGATGAACATGGAAGTCACGCCGTCTTTCACTTTCCTGGAAGAGAAACGTTTGCTATAAATACACTGGTGATATAGCTATGAGCTGGTAGATGTATCCGGCCAGGTGGGATGACGATCTGGGGAAGACTGGCAGATGCTGGATGCGGCAAGCTGAAGACAGGACGCTGTGTATTAGGGGAGGCCTTTATCAAAAACCGCCTATTACACCATAAATAAATTTATGAATGATAAAATGTTAAAATCAATTTCATTTGACTCAGTTTTATTGTATTTTAATTTGACATGATTTTTTAACCCAACTCGTTGACATTTAGAATTTATTTTTTTTGATTTTTAGTTTTCGAGTTTTTTAATTTTTATGTTTAGTCAATGAATTATATAAAACGATTGCATGCCGGAAAGTAGAAAACCATGACTCTTTTTATCTAAAATTAAGATCTTTATAACATTGTATTTCAAGCAATAAATGAACTTTTACTTTACTTTGTCCAGCTGTGGACTGATGATGATGAGATAGATAGATATATAAAAATATGAGTAACTGTAGGCCCACTCATCCTTACTAATATTATAACGTGAAAGTTTGTAAGGATGTATGCATGTTTTTTCCTTTTTTACGCAAAAACTAAATAATGGATCGGGCTGAAATTTTTAGTCCTTAGTAAGACCCAAAGTCAAAGTATATTTATTGCATAATTACATGTTGAAAGATGGCATAAAAAAATAATACTGTATCAATATAATTTGCCCTTTATGGGCTAAAGATTTTTGACTAGTCGGTTTCTTGACTTCTTGGCACAGTTGGTAGGATGCGCTACCAACAGCGTAGGAGCGAAGCTCGCTAAAAATTATGTGATTTTATTTGATTTCTTAACTTACATGGAGGTCAGAACATCAGCCCAGCCGGGGATGAAGCCAGGCTTTCTGAAGATGTACAGGAACACTGCCAGGATGAACAGGAGACCTGATCCCTGGAAACATAACATGTCACCAGCTGTAGTGTCTTAAAGCCGTCATGACTCGAGACGTGCTTAAATTTAAATTTTAGCATTAAAATCCGCCACATACTGAAGCCGTGTCTTCACTTCTTATAGGTACCGGACCGCCACCGTTTCCGATTTATGTGTAGTCTTTCATATGATTCAATAGGATACATACAACTCGCACGCCTTCGCCTCCGGCCCGGACACGGCTTCTGTGTTTGACGGCTTTTAGTTTTGCCTTGGACTCTGTTGCGCACACAATAGAAAAATGTGTCATTTTAGTTAAGTTAGATAGAATAAGTTTTTTTTTGTTGTGTACATTTTTTTTTTTCATTGTGTGTAACGTAGCACTGCGGCCATAAGAGGCCTATTGTGATCGCCACTTGTGTGTTCACCCCTGAAGATGCGGCGTTCATAATTCGCCACTAATTGTTGTGTACATAGTCTTAAGATAAATAAAAATATTTTCTTTCTTCTTTCTTTCTAGTTGCGAACCTTGGCTTGTTGCCCGAGTGAGCAGAATCAGATTATTTACTGGCAACATTGTTACAAGTCTATGAAACGTTCTTACTTAAAGTATTATATTAGTCCATCAATACCTTTTCGTGGAAGGAGGCGGGTCCCAAGCTCTTGTACTGTTCTTTGATGACCTTCATCGTATTGGAGGACCCGGAAGACGCGAGGTTCACCTTCTTAGCCGCTTCGCTGTTTGGCCTGGACAGACAAATAACAAATTTTAGATGAATGCGTGCGAAGCCGCGGGAATAAACTAGTCAGTTATACCGCGTAGGATATATGACACTTGTGATCTTACAGAAACTCCGTTTCGGAGTCTTCGACACGGAATCTGACACAGTGTCACTAATATATTTAAGGCGTAAAGAGGAGGTACACTAGCGCTACCACTTTTTTCATTTAAGGTTGTTTCTGGTCCAGGACTAAGCATAGCTCCGCTATTAGATGGCGCTGATTTTCTATGTTGAAGTTTTTCACTATTTTCTTATTAAATTGTGCATAATTGTTTAATTGTAATATATTTGCCGCAAATGGGATGTTGTTTTTTATGTACCAAGCAATTTTTCAAGTGTTGAAAGCATCTATGGAGCTTGTATTTGGGAAGAGCAAAAAAGATTTTGCCTGTGTGAGTGATCGGCCGCTACGAGTCACTCACACAAAAAAAGATCTTGCCCGTGTGAGTGATCGGCCGCTACGAGTCACTCACACAGGCAAACCCTATAAATTCAGTGGAACTGAAATAACTACTGTTCGAAAAATAACAGAGATAATTGGAGACGCCTTAGGACTAAATATTTTTCGGACCAATAGTTCCGTTTTCGGGACATAACTAAATTACATCTAAAATTAATTCAATAAAACCACTAGTTAACGAACTAATTTTCGACTCTTGTTTTTTTAAGAATAAAAACAGGCTCTATTTACATTTTAAAAAAAATTTGAGGTAATTTTCTTTTATCGTTTTGAACAATTTAAGTAAAAAGGCGCAGAGGGTAATGTTATTTACAAACTAGCTTATAAGCTAAGGAATATCTTACAAATTATAGGTAAAAAAAATACTTTTCACACTATTTATTAATTTCGTTAAATCATTGGAATTGACAAATAATTTGAATGAGTTCACAATAACAATCATTAATTTTAAATGTACTCACTGTGAAAGTTGTTCCAATATTATAATAAAATTACAATAAAATTGTTGGCGTAAGGAAGTCTCCACTTTTTTTGACTCTGTTCTTTGTGTACTTAGGTATTTTAGCTCCGATTTTACGACCACTTATAATAGATTAAAAGTAATACAAATTTTCACCGTATTTCAATAAGTCACGTTGGACTAGCGGTTCGAACAGTCGGGTGGGTGCGACGATGTATAGTCGTACCTGGGTTCGAAACCACTGAAAATTTGATTTACTTTTTGCTTTTTGATGATAAAATATCTACAAAATTTTGATACATCCCGTTAGTACGGGCTCGAATCCCTTCAACACTACCAAAATTTTTGATTTTTATCATTTTTATTCTTTATATTTTGAACAATGTCATAGACCTAGTACAAACAAATTCATGTTTGTCATAAATTACTTATTGTAAGCCTTCCTAAGTCTATTTTATTGTAATATAAAACTTTGGTAGACTGTTCTGCGTACATCCCACAAAGGGTCCTGACCTCGTTTCTAACGGTATGACAAAAATAAAATGAAACAATTATGTACTATCAACACCAACTGATTTTTATTTTATTTTAGCTCTTTACGCCAGCTAATGTTCAGGCATTTTTACAAATCGCTCATTGAATGCAAAACGGCCACATTTCAAAAAATTTAGAAAATGTTTTATTTCTCATAAAGTATATCTTCTTTTGAAAACATTTCATTTCAATATTTATTTCTTTTTATTGGGATTATTATCTTAACTTTGCTTCAAAATTTGAATGCAAAAAGGGCTTTTGTAGTTTTTATCAAGTTGGGTGATAGATATAACAGCGACCATTATTTTAAAATAGAGCAAAAAATTACGAAAACAATGATGAATGTGATGAATGAAAGAAAAACATTTTTTCAAAAAAATCATGTTCAAAATTTTGTTTTGGCTCCTGTAAAAAGTGACGATTAGTCCAATAAAATAAAAAAATATATATAATTCCGGACAGTCTACACAGCATCATCTAGCCCCAAGTTGAGCAAAGCTTGTATTATGGGTACTAGTTGACTGATAAACTTAATACAATACATTACATAGATAGATATTTTTTTTCTAAATACATAGAAAACACCCAGACCAACGGAACAAATTTCTGCAGATCGTACACAATTTTTTTCCGACACGGGAATTGAACCCGCAACCGGTCGCAGGCGGACCTTCGCCCACTGCGCCACATCGGTCGTCGCTGATGAATGAGCGAAATGCTTTGCATACACTCTGACACGTCTAATGCTGGGGCCACACTATCGTGATATGCCGATAATTATTGCCATAAGTTATACAACACCTAGGTGTAACCACGATTTATGGCCATAATTTTACAATGCCAATCAATATGGCAAATGGCGGTAGGCAATAGCTCCGGCGGCGGTCTTGTTTCGCACATCAAAGAAGATTACCGCAGTAATTAATGCGTTTGTGGCCACTACCGTTTGTCCAGTGTGCAATATGAGCTCACCGGCGCGGCGACGCACGTGATATTTTTACCGCCTTATTTATTGACATATCTAGGTAAACTCTAGTGTAACCACACCAGGTCATGCAGTAATTTAAACGGTAATTTAATGTCATAATTGTTGCGGTAACAGCCCGGTAGACGGTAAGGTAGTGTGGCCCCAGCGTAAAACTCTCTAAACTGGTATCTATAAGCAAACATTTTATCTGTTTACATAGTGTCATTTATTGTTGTCATGGGAACGGCACGTAGGCTTCCTAGATCTTATTTGACATGCAACAAAAATAGAAGGGAATAAATACTTGGACGATGGAAAAACGCTTTGAGAACGTAAACTATGGTATTATTAGATGATTCTTTAGATAGCACAGAGATGGCGATTTCGTCGCCGCCGTCACACTCACAAGTTCAAGTAAGCGGGCGTACGATACTATCCGTGTTCACTCACGCATTGATAGAAATGGCCTAAAATTTTCACGTTATATCTAATTATACCGAGTGTTTTCATGAATCAAACACAATTTGCCGCAAATAATGACGAATAACAAAGCCAAAAACAGTTATTTATTTGTTAAATTATGTCCACATCGCTCATATTTGGGAAAATACAAACGTATGGAACTCGGATCACCTTAATTACATTGAAAAAAGGAATTTCCGTAATTCACATGTTCAGTTTGTTATCACTCATTTAAGTTTTTTTTAATGCATCTGTCAAAGTTTTATTTTGTCTTGTTTAGGAAGTGATACGAAGTTGCTCTTGGTGGTCAGGTTGTTGTGAAATGAAATGAAATGAAATGTGTTTATTTGCAAGAATACAAGCCTAAGAGGCGAGCAATGAGGTCGCTCCACATCTTTTAACTTTTGCAACCTCATCGTTCATTGTTGTATTTAATTTAATTTAATAGTACTCACCGGAACATGCCCATGAAAGTGACTTGCAGCGCGAACCAGACCAGGATCTGCATGATGAGCATGGGCGGCGTGCTGTACGCCATGAACCAGAAGAAGTTGACGGACGCCGCGTACTCCGGGAACTCACTGGAGGACAGACAATACATGTCAATAATGCTGGATGTTTACATAGCATCGTCTAAACAGCTGCCCACGTAGTCCTGGAATGCAAGGGAATAACAGCACAGGGGTCACTCCGCGAAGCCTGTGAAGATCCCAGGAAGATTCTGCGCTTCTGGACGGAGTTGGGCTGGCTATGCTAGCAAAACCCACGCATAATGGACCGATCAGAGTCTAAATGCGGATATACACCAACCATAACTATAACCATAACAGTAGCATCGTCTAGCAACAAGCTAAGCAGAGCTTGTGTTATGGGTACTAGATAACTGATATATTTAATACATAATATAAAGAGAAGTATATACATAAAAAAATGGAGGGAGATGGTTTAAAAGGTGGGAGGACGAGCTAAAAGAAATAGCGGGAAATAAATGGATAAGGTTGGCAAGAGATAGAGAAAAGTGGAAGAGGCAAGAGGAGGCCAAAAGAAGGCAAACAGAAGAGTTATCTGTATCGTAACAATTAAGTAACAAATAGTAAATATTCTTCTGAATAAAGACTTTAAATGAAATGCAAATGAATACATAGATAGATATTTGTTTATTATACATAGAAAACACCCAGACCAATGGAATAAGTTTCTGCAGATAGTACACAAAATTTGTTCCGAGGCGGAATTCGAACAATCCTGCGTCGCAGGCAGACCTTTGACCACCGCGCCACGTCAGACGTCATTCAATAAGTATCGGTAGGTCGGTAGGACGCAGTCGTCGCGGGTTCAATCGGGTTAAATATTTGTAGGGCATATTTTTGTTGTTGTGGGAACCATTTGATACACTTGTTTTGTTGTAAACAATGGTCATTTTTAGATAAATAATACGGGAAAATTCACATAGCATCATCTAGTACCCATAACACAAACTCTGCTTAGCTTTGGGTTTAGCTAGATCATGTTGTGTGGATTGTAAAGCATTATTTATTTAGTTCAGCTCAAGTCAGGGTCGCTTACAAACTTACAATCGTATTTAACGTTTCTGAACAAGTATATTAGATGCATATCCTATGCACCTAATTAAGAGTTTTTGTAAATCTATCTATTGACAGTAAATGATCGAAACCCCCCAACACAGGTATTTCTATACTTAAAAGGGGGATTTCCAATGTAATTAATTATAAGACTTTTGTATAGATTAAGTTAAAGCAAATATTTTTTTTCATTTATTAATGATCTTTATCTTTATTAAACTGACCTGTCGAATATTCCTTTGATATGCATATCCTATGCACCTAATTAAGAGTTTTTGTAAATCTATCTATTGACAGTAAATGATCGAAACCCCCCAACACAGGTATTTCTATACTTAAAAGGGGGATTTCCAATGTAATTAATCATAAGACTTTTGTATAGATTAAGTTAAAGCAAATATTTTTTTTCATTTATTAATGATCTTTATCTTTATTAAACTGACCTGTCGAATATTCCTTTGAAAGCTGAGTTGGTGGCCGTACCCACTAGAGTGCCGCATCCGCCGAGCGTTGAAGCGTACGCTATGCTAAGGTAGTAGCAAATTGTGATGTTCGACGGCAGTAGATGTCTGGAAATGAAGGAGTTTGGTTTAAATTTAGAGGCGCCATCTAGTTATATTCTTCAAGCTTCGATCCTATATATAAAATTGTTGTTTATGGTGATTTCTGGTCCAGGACTAAGCATAGCTCCGCTATTAGATGGCGCTGATTTTCTATGTTGAAGTTTTTCACTATTTTCTAATTAAATTGTGCATAATTGTTTAATGGTAATGTATTTGCCGCAAATGGTATGTTGTTTTTTATGTACCAAGCAATTTTTAAAGTGTTGAAAGCATCTATGGAGCTTGTATTTGGGAAGAGCAAAAAAGATCTTGCCTCTGTGAGTGATCGGCCGCTACGAGTCACTCACACAGGCAAACCTTACAAATTCAGTGGAAATAAAATAACTACTGTTCGAAAAATAACAGAGATAATTGGAGACGCCTTAGGACTAAATATTTTTCGGACCAATATTTCCGTTTTCGGGCCATAACTAAATTACATCTAAAATTAATTCAATAAAACCACTAGTTAACGAACTAATTTTCGACTCTTGTTTTTTTTAAGGAAAAAAACAGGCTCTATTTACATTTTTAAAAAAATTGGAGGTAATTTCCTTTTTGATTTTGAACAATTTAAGTAAAAAGGCGCAGAGGGTAATGTTATTTACAAACTAGCTTATTAGCTAAAGAATATCTTACAAATTATAGGTAAAAAAAAATACTTTTCATGCTATTTATTAATTTTGTTAAATCATTGGAATTGACAAATAATTTTAATAAGTTCAAAATAACAATCATTAATTTTAAATGTACTCACTGTGAAAGTTGTTCCAATTTTATAATAAAATTACAATAAAATTCTTAGCGTAAGGAAGTCTCCACTTTTTTTGACTCTGTTCTTTTTGTACTTAGGTATCTTAGCTCCGATTTTACGACCACTTATAAAAGATTAAAAGTAATACAAATTTTCACCGTATTTCAATAACTCACTTTGGACTAGCGGTTCGAACAGTCGGATGGGTGCGACGATGTATAGTCGTACCTGGGTTCGAAACCACCGAAAATTTGATTTACTTTTTGCTTTTTGATAATAAAATATCCACAAAATTTTGATACATCCCGTTAGTACGGGCTCGAATCCCTTCAACACTACCAAAATTTTTGATTTTTATCATTTTTATTCTTTATGTTTTGAACAATGTCATAGACCTAGTACAAACAAATTCATGTTTGTCATAAATTACTTATTGTAAGCCTTCCTAAGTCTATTTTATTGTAATATAAAACTTTGGTAGACTGTTCTGCGTACATCCCACAAAGGGTCCTGACCTCGTATCTAACGGTATGACAAAATTAAAATGAAACAATTATGTACTATCAACACCAACTGATTTTTATTTTATTTTAGCTCTTTACGCCAGCTAATATTCAGGCATTTTTACAAATCGCTCATTGAATGCAAAACGGCCACATTTCAAAAAATTTAGAAAATGGTTTTATTTCTTATAAAGTATATTTTCTTTTGAAAACATTTCATTTAAATATTTATTTCTTTTTATTGGGATAATTATCTTAACATTGCTTCAAAATTTTAATGCAAAAAGGGCTTTTGTAGTTTTTATCAAGTTGGGTGATAGATATAACAGCGACCATTATTTTAAAAAATAGAGCAAAAAATTACGAAGACAATGATGAATGTGATGAATGAAAGAAAAACATTTTTTCAAAAAAAATCATGTTCAAAATTTTGTTTTGGCTCCTGTAAAAAGTGACGATTAGTCCAATAAAATAAAAAAATATACATAATTCCGGACAGTCCACACAGCATCATCTAGCCCCAAGGTGAGCAAAGCTTGTATTATGGGTACTAGTTGACTGATAAACTTAATACAATACATTACATAGATAGATATTTTTTTATAAATACATAGAAAACACCCAGACCAACGGAAAAATTTCTGCAGATCGTACACAATTTTTTTCCGACACGAGAATTGAACCCGCAGCCGGTCGCAGGCGGACCTTCGCCCACTGCGCCACATCGGTCGTCGCTGATGAATGAGCGAAATGCTTTGCATACACTCTGACACGTCTAATGCTGGGGCCACACTATCGTGATATGCCGATAATTATTGCCATAAGTTATACAACACCTAGGTGTAACCACGATTTATGGCCATAATTTTACAATGCCAATCAATATGGCAAATGGCGGTAGGCAATAGCTCCGGCGGCGGTCTTGTTTCGCACATCAAAGAAGATTACCGCAGTAATTAATGTGTTTGTGGCCACTACCGTTTGTCCAGTGTGCAATATGAGGTCACCGGCGCGGCGACGCACGTGATATTTTTACCGCCTTATTTATTGACATATCTAGGTAAACTCTAGTGTAACCACACCAGTTCATGCAGTTATTTAAACGGTAATTTAATGTCATAATTATTGCGGTAACAGCCCGGTAGACGGTAAGGTAGTGTGGCCCCAGCGTAAAACTCTCTAAACTGGTACCTATAAACAAACATGTTATCTGTTTACATAGTGTCATTTATTGTTGTCATGGGAACGGCACGTAGGCTTCCTAGATCTTATTTGACATGCAACAAAAATAGAAGGGAATAAATACTTGGACGATGGAAAAACGCTTTGAGAACGTAAACTATGGTATTATTAGATGATTCTTTAGATAGCACAGAGATGGCGATTCCGTCGCCGCCGTCACACTCACAAGTTCAAGTAAGCGGTCGTACGACACTATCCGTGTTCACTCACGCATTGATAGAAAATTTTCACGTTATTTCTAATTATACCGAGTGTTTTCATGAATCAAACACAATTTGCCGCAAATAATGACCAATGACAAAGCCAAAAACAGTTATTTATTTGTTAAATTATGTCCACATCGCTCATATTTGGGAAAATACAAACGTATGCAAATCGAACGACCTTATGTTAGCATATCGCAACTGTTTAAAAAGTGTTATCATCATCAAATATAAAGCTATGATTGTTATTTTTTCTGTGATGTTCCTACCTAGTATTATTTTATGCTACATTATGTGCCCCACACCAGGCCCTGACTGAAACTTAGCGCCACTACTAGCTGCGGCTTGTAGCGGCATTAAGGCTGGAGCAGACCGCTTACGCTTACGCAATCGAGCTGAGAACGCAACGCAGGCCCCGTGTCCGGCTGCCGCAGCCGTATTACTGCTTTTGTCGCTGTTGTGCACGATTTCTCACGAAGATTGGGTAGATATATGGACCTAGTAGTTCACATGACGAGGAGGAAGCAATATTACTACTATTGTGCCAGAATACGATACATTTTGCTAGTCTTTACTTTTTGGATTGTATATACATTCATATTTACGCACAATTTCAATATTTTTTTCTTTTTTATCGCTATTCATTACTAATCAAAACAAAACAAAATACCTACTACTTTTTTGTAATAAAATACAACTGACTGCAATTACGCGTGTACGCACAGCAAAGGTACGTGCGTGTTCAAATTTGTTCGGTGTGACTTCCATAATGGCGGGCGATTGAATACAACGTCATCAATGCGACGTTGCCGTTCTGCTCTGCGTAAGGTACGGCGTAAGTCACGCAGCCTGTTTATGTCTTGGGAGCTGCGTTGCGTAGGGCTACGCATTACGTCGACGCGCACGTCTACGTTACGCAAGCAGTGTGTCCTGTCTCATACATTTCCATACATTACAACTGAGTGGTACGTGCACGTCTACGCTTACGTCTACGCATACGCTTCCGGTCTGCTACAGCCTTTATGCTGAGACAGGGTCCTTTTTGGCTCCTTATGTAAATAGTTTTAAATCGATCATTATTTTCTTGCTACTGTATTATATGTATTAGGTATATGTTTATAACTAGGTATATAAACCTTTGTTTCCATGCTATACTTAAGTAAAAGGTCAAATATTTTTTTTTCTCTTTTATCTATCATAAAGCTACTTACTCCTCATCTTGCGCCCTCTTATCCTTAGCATCCTTCCCGTTCTCCAGCTTCTTCCTGTTGACGTAGACCTCGCCGAGCCCCTGCGCCTCCAGCACCTCCAGGATCGCGTCCACGATGGGCACCATCATGGTGGTGGCGGCCGCGTTCGATACCCACATCGATATGAACATCGTTACGAATGTTAGGCCGAAGTTCAGTCTGGAAATACAATATCACTACATCACTACACAGTATAAAACAAAGTCGCTTTTTCTGTCCCTATGTCCCTTTGAATGCTTAAATCTTTAAAACTACGCAACGGATTTTGATGCATTTTTTTTAATAGACAGAGTGATTCAAGAGGAAGGTTTATACGTATAATAAAACCGTGCGAAGCCGGGGCGGGTCGCTAGTTTTATTATATATGCGAAAATTTGTTTGTGTTTGTGTGAATATATCGTTGATAGGCTAATCAATAATATCGAAAATATTGTACGAATTGTGGTCAATAGCATTTAAAAACATATTTCACTGTTATACAGTATTTTCTAGACACTTTATGTATCGAACACATCACTGTACATCCTGTGTTTAATTGCAATTCCGGTGACGTCACATACTAGTTATGGTAGTACACAGTTAATGTATTTTATGTAAGTTATGGTATGTTATGTAGCAAGTTGTTTTTTCCTTCTTTATCTCATTATCAACCTATATTAGTCCACAGCTGGACATCGTGAGCGCCATTTCGCCTGCAACCTAAGGTAGGTGTATAGCAGTATAAAATTAATAATAAAACTTTATAAATATTCTGGACAGTCGACACAGCATCATCTAGCCCCAAGCTAAGCAGAGCTTGTGTTATACTAGATGACTGATATACTTAATTAGTTAAAGACGTTGATGCCGTCTTATAAAAAGCTTATTCTAAATAAAGAGTTTTCAAAACTAAGTCTGTTTCATACCTTCTATGCGAGCATCCAACAACCTGCACAGTCCAAAGCGCCACTCTCTTGGGCAGCTTAGAATGCTGGACTCCAGCTGCTATCATCAGACCTCCCATAAACATCATATTGGTCTCCTTCATGTATGCGGCACAGGTCCGATCAGAGTCCAAGATACCCATCGTTGGGAACAGCACGATGGGCAGCATTGATGTCACAGGTAAGGGTAATAGCTCTAGTACCCAGTAGACTGCCATTATTAAGACTACGTACATACATCTGAAGGCCTGAAAAGAGGGAGAGGGATTAGCTTCCTTCATCTGTTTTCCTACTAGAGTATAATCTTGGAGTCTTCGAATCCAGAGTGAACAAGTTCCTTCTACGAAAGTGCTCCATCTTAGGCCGCATAGAATTGAATAGAAAATCATTTATTTATAACTAGCGACCCGCCCTGGCTTCGCACCATTTTATTATGTAGTGATAGTTTAAAACTTTAAGTTTCTAAGTGCTTATTTTGTAAACCTTAAAAAATAATTAATTGATTTTATTGGGAAAGACAATATTGTTAATGTTTTTTTTATGCTGAGGATGGAAAGGATATCAAATGAATTGATGTTGTTACATCTTCACACCAAATCTAATAAACACATATAAAGGGCTGAAATTTTATATAGATCTGATATAAAACCGGCTACATTTCATCAATTTTCAGATTAAGTCTCAGGCCTAGTACACCATAATTTTCTTTACAACTAAAGTTCGAAACACACAGAAACCGGAGGCAAGTGCGGAGGCGTGCGAGTTGTATTCTATTGAATCATATGAAAGCCTACACACACACCACAGGCGGTGGCGACGCGGTGCAATAGGAAAAACCACCACGCCTTCGCCTCCGCTCAGCTTCCGGCTTCAGTGTGTGGAGAGTTTAAGTGAAATACTTACAGGTTCATGGTACATTATAGGTATAGGAAGCAACAGTATTGGAGTCAGCAGAACTATGACAGCCTTCCAGTAGATGTTGAAAAAAAGGTGGATCCTTTCGCGGATGGTGGCACTTGATCCCCCCTTGGGGAAGAAGTAGGTAGTCCCACTGGAAAAGTTACATTTCCATTTCCAAAGTTACATCAATAGGGTTTGGTTAAAACGTTTTAAGTTTAGTTGAAACTAATTTTAATGAGTATTTAGTTAGAATTCAAATAAATTAGTAGTAAAATTAGTAATAACTAGTTGTCTAAGTGAAATAAAGCATTTTGAATTTGAGATTTAATTGTTTTAAAGGCTTTGAGGCAGATTGAAAATAATTAATTAACTTTTAGCCACTAATGAGGCCTCCCAGGCCTTGGTAAGGCAAAGGATTTCCATATCCTACAGTAAGGCTAGAAAAAAAAGGATTTCTTTACACTTAAAACTGTTGGCAAGAGAATTAAGTTTCTTGCAGCATTGCCTGCTAATATAACAAAGGCAAACATTTGGTTTGAGATTAATTTGATAACAACTTTTATGCACTTTAAAAACAGCTTGCTCTATCAAAAACATCAGAGTTAAGTTGAATTTACCCTGTTGATAATCAGTAATATATAATTAGACAATGCTTACCAGAACATGGCTGTCGTAACAATGAGCACAATAAGAAATGATTTACGAATGCAGACAAAGTGCAACTGTAGGAAACAGGAGCATTGGCTTACAGTTTATAAACATTTTGATGAGTTTTGCTTTGGAGGTGAAAACATTTATGTTGGTTTTATTTACAACGCTTTGTGCAGTTAATATGAAAAGTAGGTATAGCTACTAACCGAATTTCATCGTTCATGCCGTTTTCCACTGCATTCGACATTGTGAAAGTGTTCTAAAAATATCTTCGGGAGTATTTGAGGGATATTGCTTGCTTGCAGTTTTCTCCTGATTCACATTCTTGGCAGCATCTGGGGGGAAAGAAAATATAAAGTTATGATCACACGTTTGTACCTATTCATTGAGTTCAGGGTGTTTGAAGTGCAGCAATATTAAACTTTTGCGCGAGTACCTACACAAACAAATTTCAAACAAAACGCCGCAAAAACAATGCGAAAAAATAATAGATGACATTTGTGTAGTCGTACCAACTGAACAACAAAATTTGTCTATGGCATGTGCGTCTTTGAAAAGCAGCGACTAATTTAAAACGAAACGTATCATGTAGCTCTTATCTGTGCTTTAATCTGAAATACTTTGCAGATTAATGATCTGTGTGATAATAAGCATGGAGATTAAGTTATATATTTTTATAATCATTTAACTTTCTCAAGTGTGACGAAGAGAACGAAACGCAAATAAACTGACATAGACAAGGCCGAAATGACAGCGATTTAGCCAACCTAAACAATTAAAATAATATAGCCAAAGAATATAGCCTCAAAAAAAATGTAAACAAATATATTTACCGTGAAAAATACGACTTTATCTCGTACTGTGCAAAGATTCCTGAATATTATAAACTGTGCTATTAATTTTCCTATTAGGTGTTATTGTGCTCAAGATGGGGAAATCAGAGCCCAAAGGGGAACTAGAAGGTAAGCTCGTTGAATGAGTCTCATCCAAAACGAAAGCTGTTATTATGTGTTTATATAACGTAAATTTGTTTGTTCTTGGACGAATAAGCTAATATACATGTATAATTTACTTTTATAATATCTCTTCAGCATTAATCGAGTACCAAGCCAAAGCACAATCAATTTCTAGGTTATCTCTAAGATTAGATTTTTCGATTTGGGAACAAGTATTTTGAGTAATACCTGTAGGAACGGTACGGAACTATACACAACACCAACCTTAAGTCAAAATATTAAAGTATAATAAATAATTAGTTATCAATTTAAATAAATTTTCGCTCAACATGCCACATAATAACTCCTCAATATGATGCAAGAAGAAGAGAATTTTAGATTTTTACTTTTAAAGTAACTTACAAACATAAAGAATGGCTCGAGTACACATTACAAATTATACTGCTTTTAACCTTTGTCCTTGCATACATTATTCCTTACCTACCTACACAATTATTTATGTAATGTAGCATACATATCTATCTACCTACACATAGTCTGAGGTTATACATATTATTATCATGAACCTGTTGGTATATATCAGTAATGAAATAACCATTAGGTATCTTTCCATTCGTAGAATTTCAGATATCTATTAAAACTACAGATCACTTTGTATTGTCCGATCTAGGATCACTTTCCACATTTCATCTGCAGATTTTTTTCTATGTGTTTTCTATGTATGAATAATAAAAAATATCTATCTGAGTAGTGTTATTTCAGCTATCAAGTACCTACTTACAACACAAGGTCTGCTTAGCTCTGGGCTTAACGATTCTGTGTGAATTATCCAGCATTACTATTATTAACTAGCTGCGCCCCGCAGCGTCGCCCGCGTGGAAATTTATTTATTTGTCAAATATCATATTTTTATACTTATTATCCTATTCACGACGAAGGCAAATCCAAAAACACAAAAATCATAAAAATTGATCCAGCCGTTCTCGATTATAAATGGTGTAACTAACACGACTTTCTTTTATATAGGTATAATGATTAGCTGCTTCATCACTTACTGCGATGTTGAATAAAATAAATCATGCTAGACTCACAATGAACAAGAATATATGAAGACTTCTATCAAAAATGTCATTTAAAATATTATTGACTAATTAATTATCATATTGATGAACATGCCTTAAACACCCAAACCTTGTAAAAAACCTAGGTACCTGCAGATCATGCTGATATTTACTTATTTCAATATTTGAAAGTATTTATTTATAAATCATGATATTAAATTGAAGGGAATCAACATGGACCCGGCTAATATTATGCCCATATTATTATTATCACTCTTTATTTATTTTTATTCTCGTTATAAAATAATTTTTTTACTATAGAAAATACAAAAATAGTATAAATCTAATCTACAGTACAGTAAAAAATATATCAAAACGGTGGATCACCGACCGCGAAGCTAGGCTCAAGCAGCTGGTGACTAGGGTTGCAGACAGAGGAACTTCCTGACGATACGCGCCGATTCCAGGAAATCCGCTTTTGGATCTCGCCCTTGATCCAACCTAGATCCAATGTGTCACAGAATTCGTCAGTTGTATCGTATCAAGTGTAAGCAGTTGGTTTATTTATTTATTTATTTATTTAATACCTTACCACCAAGGTACCTACATTTGCCAAGGAGGTTGTTAACCACCTGATTCATTGGCAGTGGAACTAACAATATTATGTTATTGTGACGTAAGCTGTTTGTTTGACCTAGACCTAGACACACCCTAGCATCTACGTCATATCCGTTATGTTAAACGTTCTAACTTTGATTTCATTTGTCATTTTTATCATTTAATTCCTCTACTGCTCTTTCGTTACTTGTTTCGTGTTAATTTCTGCGATTTTTGTTTCACATTTTATTATATTATTAGCGACCCGCCCCGGCTTCGCACGGTTTTATTATACGTATAAACGTTCCTCTTGAATCACTCTATCTATTAAAAAAAACTGCATCAAAATCCGTTGCGTAGTTTTAAAGATTTAAGCTTACATAGGGACAGAGAAAGCGACTTTGCTTGATACTAGGTATGTAGTGATTTTGTATAGAAGTAAATTTATTGAGTTCTGAGAATTAAGCATTAATTGATAATATTTAGGTTAAATAAATATTGTAGTTTAAGATAAAGCATTGCACACCTAGATCACAAGATCAGGCGATCCATCCACGTGAGAGGTCACGAATGATTATCACTCGCGAGAAAATACCTAAATCACCTATCTGTCAGCCGGTCTTCACGCATCGTAGGTTATCGATTTTTAATAACCCACTAAAATATTAAACAAAACATTGCTAGTTGCATTACAAATATTACAATTAATTTAATGCTATCTTATTTCTTACTATCTTACTATTATAATGAATGGGAAAGTCTGTGTTAATGTTTGTGAAAAAATCTTTGTAACTACTAAAGTTATTTAAATGAAATTTGTTATGTAGATAGTTTAGGACCTGGAATAGGACATAGGCTATTAAAGTTTGGAAATTTTAACCTCTGAGGGGGATAAATAGGGTGGTAAAGTTTGATGGAAAATATTTTTTCCTTGGATTCACCCAAAACTCGGTTTAAATAAACTATGGAGTTAATAATTAAACACGTATTTTTTATTTTTACACAACCCCTAGGGGGAGTGCAATAAATTTCTGAAATTTGTACGATAAAAAGACTGGTCGCGGGCGAAGCCGCGGGGCGCATCTAGTAGGTTAATATATCTATCTATACATTATTATAATTAATTAATTAACGACACTGATGCTTCGACGCAAGAGGTTGCGAGCTCGATTCTTCGGTACATAATGTTTGTGAGATTAGCCGATAAATTGTTTCTGTTTTCTGTGTGTTCTCTATGAAAAAAAATCCAGGGACTTAAGTAAAAAGCAATGTATTGAATGAAGTATATCTATCTAATTTCCATAACACATCGTTTAGTTTGGGATTAGATGATTCTATGTGAATATTATACGTACATTATTATAACATTTATTTGTACTTAAATAAATAAATAAATAAATAATGCTGGACAATCCACACAGCATCATCTAGCCTCAAACTAAGCAACTCAAAGCTTGTGTTATGGGTACTAGATAACTGATATATTTAATACATTATATACATAGATAGATATTTTTTTTATTAAACATATTATACACCCAGACCAACGAAATAAATTTCTGCAGATCGTACACAAATTTGTTCCGAGGCGGGAATCGAACCCGCAACCTCTTGCGTCGCAGGCGGACCTTCACCCACCCCGCCACATTGGTCGTCACTTATGACGTTATTCCTTCACGTCAAAATTATTTCATTTATCGTGCAAGATATTTGCAAACGTGTAACCAGTTCGAATCAAGAAATTGATTACAATCGACTCTCTCCAGTCTAAAGAAGCACGATTGGGACACAAATTGGGATACAAAAGCTAGTACACAGTTTGTAAAAGGTATGGCATCTACAATTGTCGCCATACATTCTTTACGTTGAAATTAAAAATTATACTAAACCGATTTGAAGAAATCCATTGTCTTGATGAACAAAGCGAACATAAGAATTTGTTATGCAAAATTAACGTAGTTTCAAAACATACAGAAGCTATAATGGCGGGTTTAGGACTAAGGGTGACAAATATAAATAGAGCTGTGCTGCGCTGTACTGCGCTGTGCTGTTTGGTCAATAGAAACAGCGTAGCCTCGCACAGCGCAGCACAGCATGGTTAGTTTGTATCCTCATTAAAACATTAGACTAGCGAGTTGACCAAACATAGCACAGCGCAGTACAGCACAGCACAGCTCGATTTAGATTTGTCACCCCTTAGGCTTATGTTCCCTTACCGTAGTTTCAAAACAGACAGAAGCTATAAGCCACGAATTTCTCCAAATTTGGAATTAACTCTGTTTTGTCTGTATTTTTTTCTCGTTTTCCTTTTCGTGATGTCGACATTCGTGTTTTGCGTTAACAAAACATTCACGAAGCCAAGTGCTAATTTCACTTATTGACCAAATTGAAATTCATTTAAGTTTGTTTTGAACTGTTTCGAATGGTGTAAGTACGGAGATAAATAAATAAATAATGCTAGACTATTCACACACCTTTAGCCCCAAGCCTTAAACAGAGCTTTTGTTAGAAAACACCCAAAACAAACATCTGTAGATTGTACAAACAGTTTTATTGTTCCGAGGCGGAAATTTGAACCGCAAACTATCGCCGCCCATCCTATATCGCAGGCGGACTTTTGCCCACTGCGCCTTAGAAGTCATCTGATGACGGGATAAAGGCCGGAGGAAGAAGATATGCTAGTCGAACTTTCCAAGTTCAAACGCATCATAATTTATGTCTGGGAATGGAAAATGACGTCAATTACACGATTTATAGCAGAGATTGACGATGTTTACGAATCTTGGTCTTGAATGTTGCAAGTAAACAAAATGTAGATATTTAATGGCAACATTAACTTTGACCCTACACGTGGCCATTATCGTTTTTATCGGATCTAGTTTGTTCTAATACTAACTACTAATGTTCTACTACTGTAGTATTAATAGAAAATAGACACACCCGTCTACATCAATGTCACTTCCAGTTGATAAAAATGGTACAAATGTGGTTTAAAAAGTTTCAAAGTATTTTACAACGATCATTGATTAATGACGCTCTTCGTTAAAATCTTAATATGTAGGTAGGTACTAGGAACCTCATTTCTATAACTAGTAAACAGATTCCATAAATGTTTCAAATTGTATAAGTACACGACGAAACAAACTTACCTATATATAGTTTAACTAGTTTATATTATACAAATAAAGTAATTTTTTATGTTAGGTGTACATATTCAATTTAAATGACGATTTCAAAGTAAGTTAAACTAATTAGTTTAATTATTAATTAGTATACCTTACTTTGAAATCGTTATTAATTTTATTGATATTTTGCTGCGATAACGTCACATAAGTACCTACCTACACATTTTCTGGTTTCACTTGCACCTGAACTTTCTATCTAAAAGTTTCCATTACCATCATCAGAATTATTTATAGTTTTCGAACTTCTCGAAGATATTGTACCTACTTGGCTATATACTAGATGCAGGATGTCCAGTGGCAGAGTTCAGATTACAAAATTAAATATATCAAAAACCTTGGTCCGGATGAGCTGAGAAGATATAAAATCATTCGATACGACTCCAATGCGGATGTTACGAACGCAATTTCATAGTGGTCTAGTGAGCATGGTACATTCTCAGTAGAAGCGTTTCTTCCGCCAATTAGCGCGCCACAATTTTGAACGATTATGGAAGTCTACTTTTCAACGAAACTAATTTTCATAAACATTGGATTATTTATAGATAAAGCTTTGGAAATGCAATGGAGCTCAAAAGACAAAACCCACGATTCAAGCACTGTACAAACCCACAATCAACGCTAGAGCCGCTCGGCTCTACAATGATTTAATTAATCTGATCTTTTATCAAACAAGAAGTATAAATATAATTTTATGCTGTGGAAAGCTTGGAAAGCTTAGACGATTATTAACGACTAGTACCGAGCTTTGCCGAGGTATCGAAGTCCAAGGTGAACGCGAAAGTGCGCGTGCGCCTACGCAAACGCGGAAGACGCGCCACAGAATACAAAGTAGTCACGGTGACGTGTATTTTTGATTACTGTTTGGGGGCGCGGCGTGACGCATTTACGCTTATTGCTGAACAATGTACTGTTGCTAATAGGTTTTATTGTATGTAGCTAGTTCATTGAGATGAGATATGTTTATCTATTTATCTAGTTGTGATGGGTATTTTCTTGATTACCAATGTAAATTGTTGGAGAATCATATGCAAGGTAGAAGAATCAAGCTCATCAATGTTTGGTTAGGTTTTGTTAAAGTTTATTGCAAACTCAAGCTTCTCTATTATTGTGGTCAATAAACCAAAGTGCATAAGTAGTAAACCTAAAAAACGTATCACTGTCGTAAGTTCTGTCTTATAGAGCTTTATTCTCCTGTTTCTCTCAGCTGTTTATTATTATTCTGCTCACATTTTCTATACAGTCCACATTCCTTTTAAAAACTCATCAGAGATATATGCAGTAAGTTTATTATAGTTTTGAGGTTATCTCACGGACGGGTTACATCACCAGCACATGATCTTCCTTCCACAAACAAGACAGAACAGACGTCAGAGGTCTATTTTAGTTCCATGAAGCGTCCCGTTTGATTCGAACGAAAATATTATTTCATAGCTTTGTTTCTTCGTTTCTTCTGACCTTATTTTGATATGTAACATATCTAGATTTTCTATATTCTAGCACACAGAGTGGAACTGGTGACCCGTAATACAGGTTCTTGTGAACTTAAAGCAGGCATCAGTCTCTCACAATGCTAGCTATATTATTTGCATATTTTGCATACAGTCAGAATATGCAATCAGTATTCTAGCAACTGAGTTTCTATTGTAACAGAAAATAAAATATTTTGATTTCTATCATTACTTCTGTTTTGCTATACTTTAAGGGGTTTATAAAAGGCTATTGCTACTAATACCTATTTTGTTCTACGTGTCTTTACATTATGTTGTTGTTAAATTAGATCATGAATTGGCATTTGCATTTATATAAATGTGCAAACGAGTAGACGGGGCGTGCGGCGATCGTGAGGAATCTTCCTGTTTTTTTTTAATTTATATAAAAATATCTGGGTTCGAAATCACCCAAAACAAAATGTTATTTTATAAGTATTTATATGGCACATTATCGAGCGACGACGACGAGCAACAGGCCATATGATTACGGACATACTTAGACTAATAGACTATAAGGTACGTCTTAGTATGTGGCACATTGTATATCGACATCAACAGACTATTTGAATTTGAACATAGACTGGATGGACTATAAGGTACGTCTTATTAGCCAACATGTGGCTCTGACGGAAGACCAGCGTTGGTTGCTAGCTTGCTAGCAACCAACTCATGCTGAGGCAGAGCCATTTTGTTACAGATTTACTCTTCACATTTTAGTCTCAGTTTAGTCTAATTTTATAAAGTGTACTGTGTAATTCTGTAAACAAATAAAAATATATTCTATTCTATTCTATTCTTATTATGTATGTGGGACATTGTATGTCAACAGCAACAGGCTATTTGATTATGGACATAGGCTATAAAGTACATCTTAGTATGTATGTGGCACATTGTATGGTGACAGCAACAGGCTATTTGATTAAAGACATAGACTATGGACTATAAGGTAGGTCTTGTTTTCCTTAGCTCGTAAAGTGAATAGAAGTTTCAAATATGCAGCGATTGACGCAATCGCTTCCATAAATATGGGGTCGTGCTGACGAATGAATGAATATAGTCTTGTAGATTTGGTATTTTCCACCGACTTCGAACAAAGAGGTGCTCAATTCGGCTTTACGTTTGTAATATATTATACCATCGTCACTATATAACAAGAGATATTTTACTGCGATTGCTATAATTAACTATTTATTACATATTTATATTTACTCTCTATCTGTTCATCAAACTTAAAAACCCCGTGAACTTATTCAATAATTTGGAGTCTGCTTTTTTAATATTTACATACGTTTTCTGATTGAGTCTCTCCCTCTGTTAAGTTTAACTTATAACTCTACACATAATAATAATGATGATTTCTAAACGGCCATCGAACACACAATAGTAGGTACCTATGGACTTAGTATACAGTTACGTACATAATGCTGGACAATTCAATGTGTATATATCTTTAATTTATTATGATTTTATTCATAGTGGTGCTAGCATAGGTAAAGGGCTGGAAGTCGTCTATTATTGTATGTCATTGTTCTTGTTTGATAACTTTGATACAATTTAAGTTAAAAATTTCAGAAATATTATGTAAAGCAAGTGATTCATGTAGGTTTTCACTTTAAGGTTTATCTTCGTATTAAACTTCTGAAATAGTATTTTAGTTAAGGTAATGACAACCCTTAAAATTTTCATCTTTTCTCTACATACTTTGAATAGCTCTAGTAATTCCAATGTATGCAAAAAGTGCAACAAATTAATATAATTTCCTTGAAATTGATATCATTATCA
Source organism: Eupithecia centaureata (assembly GCA_944547425.1). Classification (NCBI taxonomy): domain Eukaryota; kingdom Metazoa; phylum Arthropoda; class Insecta; order Lepidoptera; family Geometridae; genus Eupithecia; species Eupithecia centaureata. The sequence continues at coordinate 2,029,937 of OX155695.1, read as the reverse complement.
TTCATCACCTTAATAAAGTATCATCACATCATACAATTCCATTTATTTGTTTTGCTATGGAGTGTCAATTGTAACGACCTTTTTATGGGCTTGCAAGGCTTCTTTAATTTAAATTTAATAGTGATATATTGCAAGATTCAAAGACTGTTCTGCATTGTTAAAATCATTGCTTATACAAATCATACTTGTAGTTATTTATAGTTATAGTTTCTACTCTTCCTTGCATTATAATAACAATATTATTAAGTTCAAAACATTAGTCCTTACTAGTTATAAAATTAAAACGTAAAAAAATTAAGTGAGAAAAGTAAGAACAAAATAGCGAAAGAATTAAAGAACAATGTCATTTTGTTTTCTCAGCTAATTAGTCCCTGTGCTCCCATGAGTTCGACACTTGATGCTGTTTCTTTTTATGTTTTAAGTGGCCATAAAATATCAATGAAGCGATGTTATAAAGATATATATCAAGGAAAATGGCGCCAACCTTGACCAGCGTGCCAAAGCTGAACAAAATTAGATATATTTTTATACCGCGTAACACAATTCAGAGATTTTTGTAGATGAGAAATATACGTAACTGTAAATCTGCCTGTTGATTTAAGGTAGCTGAAAAGTAAAGCTATTATTTCCTGTGATATGAAGGCCAGGGTATGTCCTTGTCAGTTAGTTGTCATTGTCACTGTCACGCCACTTATGTTTTACGTGACATTGTAAATATTTGTTAAAATGGACTCGCCTGATTCAACAATGTTAAGCTTATGCTGTCCATTGATTTAGAGAACAATGATGTTTAGTGTAAATGTTGAAAGTTGAAACTGCGAAATAAATGTTTGTACCTTTAGTCAAAAAACCCCAAAATAATGGTAAAAAACGTTGTCGAAATATACTAGTGCTATTTTTGTTTATTGTCACTGTTTGTTTTACCATTTGTCAAATCATAGATTCAAAACGATAACGTCATAAAATTAACTAAGCAAATACAAAACAAATAATTAAAACACGCATATTTTATGTTAAGTCACTTTATGTTCGTAAACATACTTGCTAGTCAGACAAACATTGCGTTAGCTTAGCATAGTTAGCATACTAGTCTTATCTTCTAAGACTTGCTTTACGCTGCGTCTATGATTATCTCAAATAAGCTAGTCTATTAAGTTTATCTCGGGATTACTCATTTCTGTCACTTTTGTTTTATAGTTATGCGTCAAAGATTTTTTATTTCCTATCCCGTGCGTAAAATTATTAGATAGCTTCAAATATGAAGTTCTGAGTGATAATATTGCTTAGTTCGCATCTTCATACAAGATTTTCTTAGTAAGAGCGAGGTTTCACTACAATTTACATTATAATGTAAGTTTTTTGGTTCTCTATTTTGAAAATAAATACTTGTTTGTTTGTTTGTTTTGTTAGTTCTAATTTCAAGCTAAGTTGGACTTTGTATTGGCAGTTAACATTGTGCAGTTCACCTTCCTACTAATATTAACCACCACTGTACTTAAAAGTTAACTACGTATACCGTTTTTACTAAGAATTTATTCGTAGATTAAATTATATGTGATGTAAATATTTATTTTAACATAACACTGTACACCCCTGCCTTTCTAAAATTTAACATAACTCTTTCCATCCAAAGGTTGCATGGAAGAGATCGCTTCAAAGCGATAAGGCCGCCTATTGTACTTGTGTTTTGTAAAATTTCTGGTGTACAATAAAGAATTTTTGTATTGTATGCCTAATCACGATAAAAGACAAGATCTTTGTTTATTCTCACTGCCCAAATGCACTTATTTTCGAGAAATACATAAAAATTATTCGATAGTTTCAATAATAAGTAAAATATCTTTTGAAGATTTAAATTTAACACACGATTGAACCTTGATTTTCCCGCTATTTCAGTGCGAAGCCGTTCCACGCCAGCTGGTATTTATAATTCGCTTACCTCCGCGGACCGGAAAATGTTTTTAATATCACCCATGATCCAATAAAACGAGGGCTTCTCTGAAAGGTGTCACTATTTTACGTCACATACTAACTGCTACTAATACTAACTGGTGACTTTATCCACGAAGAATTGCTGTTTCGATTGTTTTAAAACTATTTAGCAAATTGATAAGCTTTAGAAAACTTTATTCTACATCCGCTTATACTGCAAAGGCTTTTTAAACCAAAAATCTTTCGTAATACACTTACTAAACGATGTAGCCATAATTCTTTGAATACCATTAAAAAACTAAACGACTATATGAAAGACAGAAGCAAACTGTCGGTCATATACATAATATAAAAAAGAAGCAAGAATGATGCCAAGGTTTTACACATTGAACGATCCCATAATAATACATGTGTTTACAAGATTCCCACAGACTTCTGATAAAACCGGGAAGTAGATTCAATCTACTAATATTTATGGTGATTGTCGCCTATTTCTTGCGCTGAAATAAGTAGGTTTATCTATACTTATAATAAAACTGTAACAGGTCCAAATCTGTACATTGAAGATATTTTGAAATTTTTTTTTGGAGGGCACTCTATTATCGATACTCAAGAGAAAACTGTAAACTGTTTTTTCACTCATGTCTGTCTGTCTGTATCGTAAACGCGCATCACGCCGAAACTACTTGATGGATTTAAATGAAACTCGGTATGATATAGGTCATACTACGAGGAAGGACATAGGATACTTTTTATACCGGAATTCAGTAAGGTTCTCATGGGAGAGGGTATGAAAGTAAAAATCCTTTACCGCGCGTCACGCCGAAACTGCTGAATGAGTTGGAATGAAACTCGGGACGATTTGAGTTCATACTACAAGGAAGGACATGGGATACTTTTTATCCCGGAATTCGGTAAGGTTCCCCTGGGAGAGAGGGTGAAAGAAAAATTCTTTAACCACGCATTACGACGGAAGTGAATGAATTCGAATGGAACTCGGGACGATTGGACATGGGATACATTTTATCCCGGAATTCAGTTTGGTTCCCCTGGGCTATACGGGTTTTCAAAAATTTCTTAAAGCACGACGCGTGTGTACGCGTCGTTCAGATGCTGTGAGAAATTTTTGAAAACCCGTATAGCCCAGGGGAACCAAACTGAATTGAACTGATAAACGCGTAAGTTTGTAAGTATGAATGGATAGACGGATGGATAGATTGATAGATGGATGGATGTTTGTTACTCTTTCACGCAAAAACTGCTGAACGGATCTGGATGAAATTTGGCACAGAGATAGATTATAAGCTGGAATAACACATAGGCTTTATTTTATCCCGAAAATCCCACGAGAAAGGGAATTGCGCAAGTAAAATAGTGAGTACTCGAAATACTAATCATGCGCAGACGAAGTCGCGGGCACTAGCTAGTAATAAATAAGTCTTGTGCAATGACTGAATATGGTATGAGACACATAATTGCACCACATTTTGCGATCGGGTTTGTTAAGGCGCCGGTGTTGGATGAGTTGATAAATGCTCATTCATACTAACGTTATACCTACCAAAAAAAATTGCAGTTCGAGCATATTTCCACTACGTTATGCTATTTTTTGTATTCGAGTTGCATTTATCTAGGTTCCTAGATAGATTTTTTAATACCTACCGAAGTTAAATGTAATCGAATAGCATTTGTATCGTTTTTGTGAAAACCGACACGTATCCTTCGGATTCTTACTAAAAAAAATCTGCGTGTTTATTGGAAACAGCTTGATTTGTCACAATTACAGAATAACACACTGTGTCCAAAATACAAAAAAGATTTTCGTATTACGGAACACAATTACAAAATTTTACTATACATCACTCACGCACAAGGCGCGCCTAAATCAGCTAAACACGCTAAACAGAGATATTCAGGTCGATTATTGCATGCACTTCGAATTGAAACTGCGAGCGTTTGTCGCCGGAACCTTAATGGCTTTTTGTCACCCTTCATGGCAATTTAGAACTATTTTAAATAATGATGAAATGTTTTGAAACAAAGATAAAATATGCACCTTTTTAAATAGGTACGTTTTTGTTTGTTACGTTTGTCATACGACGAATGAAAACAAAATTTAATTTTATTTTTTTGGTGCCGTTCAACTGGACCGACCACGGGACGAATTTATAATTACTCTTAGACACTTAAAAATTAAATTATTAAGTTAAGTGAATTAGTAAACAAATTACCTACAACCACTCAGATAGATTAGATACACATCATATCCTTACCTATTTAGTAGGTAAAGATGATAGAGGTATCGTGTATGTACTAGTATGTAGGTATCTTTTTTACAAAAACCAACGTACGTAGGTACTTCATATTTCACGAATCCAACCCGCGACCTCCTGTGTCGAAGGCGCCTCTTCGCCTGTTCGTTTGTAAGTTTTTTTATTGTTTAATTTACTATCAAAAATCTTTAAAAACATCATTAGCATCACAGAAGTAAGTAAGTAAGAAACTATAAAACTGTCACCTAGTTGCTGATTTAAATTTGAATGCCACTATGTGTACATTATCATAAAGACTTGTAAAGTTTGGTATCTTTAGCTTAGTTAAGTCACTAACGTGACTACGTGACCGTGATTACCGTATCTGTCAAGTTAATGGTAATTTTCATAGTTTTACATAGGTACCATACATCGAACACGGGTTATTTCCTAAAATTACAAACCACACATTAGGGCCAACTGATACAGATATGGATATATTTTTATAATAACTAGCTGCGCCCCGCGTGACCATTGAGAATACTGATGAAAAGTAGGTAGCCTATGTTTTATTCCAGGCCTACGTCAATCAAAATTTTAATAGATAGGGTTGAATAGACGTAGTTCTCTAGGTCTGGATCGAAACATAATCACTTTTGTACTTTTCATTTATTTGCACGCTGGTGAAAATGGATGAAAATCACAAAAAAGTGTTTCTCGTTTATAAAATGAATGCGCGTAACAATAGTCTTCCCAGTTCCCACACACAATGTATTCTTTTGACAGGAATAAAATACAAATTCCTAAAAACATCTCCGCTCCATTTAGCCTACAGTCCATAGACTCCTAACAACAACAGTCGCCTCGTATTCGTTGCTGATATCTTGTTAATTTGTAATACGATCGTGACACCAATTCTCCGGTTGTTGCTTACGTTTGAGAATCCGCCACCAAAGTTGTGTGAGCGACTTGTCGAAGGTACTTGAATAAGCATAAATTATCGTATTTTTGATGACCTGAATGCATTCCTCACTACGTTAAAAACATTAAACTCGAGTTTGACAACTTAAGACTAAATAACGTTAATATTCAGAGGTATATTTAAAAGGTTCGTAATAAAATGTATGGCAAATATGGCCTCCACTCAGCATCGTGCTGAATTTTGGAAAACCTCTAATAATTAGAAACCCCATTGCCCTGCGATCTACAGCGCTAGAAAAATGCTAAATCTAGTTTCGTTAGCGTAAGGCTCTCAGTAATAGAAAACGTAGTGTAGAAGGCCTTCCAACTAGGTAGGATGACATACTGCGAAAAACTGAAGGGAAATTGTTCAAATTGTAGAGCAAGCTGAAGACAGGGTTGAAACCATGGTCCTCATCAGGGGAGGCCTATGTCCATTTGTGGACTAATATAGGTTGCTGATTAACCGAAACCGACTTGGTAATCATTGTAATCATTTAGTCGCTCGATCGTAGAGTCAGCCAGTTTGTAGAACGGGTAGTCCGATCGCAAAACGAATGCTGATTTGTTGGGGGAATTGTTGATTCTATGATCCGGCTGCGACATTTGCATTGAACGTTGATTAAAAATTATAGATATCAGGAAAAATACTTCTAGAAACTATCTACCTTCTAGTAACTACTACATTTTTGTAACATTGCGTGAGCAATTTAAGTGGTAAAGCCATTTACCGTTAAGGCCTCATTCATTAATGTCATTAAATAGGCACCGCTGCAATTTATACTGCAGTTACATGCAGTCGTCTTTACGTACAATCATCTATGGTCAGGGCTTGGAATACCGGTATTTCTAAATACCGGTTCGACTGACCTTGACATGGTACCGGTACTTCTTTGGTATCGATACAAATTATACCTGTACTTTCATTGGTACCGGTACTAAAGTATCGGTAAAATTATGCTCGAAAAGTATCGGTACTTTTCAACAATTTTATTTTGTGCAAGCGAGAGAGAAAAATGATTAGAAAAGAAGAACGAGACGACGCGAGAACCGCTTAGAATACCGGTACTTTTAGGCAAAGTACCGGTACTTCAAAAGTGTCGATACTCGAATTTAACGAAATGAAAGAACCGTTACTACCGTAAAAGTATCGGTATTATTGGTACCGGTATGAAGCCCTGTCTATGGTAGCATATAAGTACTTTTGTGCATGAATTGAATCTCGGAACTCGTACAAACCGGATTTCGTGTAAATTCCTTCTAATGGGTTACACTTTCCTCGTCTGCGCATTTGTATCGGGCTATCTTTTGTTCGTGAAACCCATATACATAGGTAAAACACCTGTGAAAGGGTTAACCTTTCCTTGGATATTTTCAAAGATAGAGTTGCCCTTTCGTTGCGCTATACTTCGCAATAGGATTGAAGAGGAAGATATTTTTGTAGGTTTTTAATGTTACGCCATGGTTATCATTTCAATTCCATTTGTAGGGGAGGTGTCCGATTTGAAAATAAATACAGATGTTAAATGGGCATTTTCGTAGAAATTTGTCCCGGTTACAAAATGGAGTGAAAAAAATAAAGATCATTTTAGGAATATCTTACTTATTTAAAATGATTCGCCTTTCCTTAGAGATTTATGTGATAGCAGCAAAATAACAAACAAATAGCATTTTCAAAGGATATTTAACTTTTAAGAGATCAGGAGGTACACCAGGTTTCCATTTGGTTACTTTTTTTAAAATCAAATAAAATAATACCACAATAATCCTCAATGAATTTAATATGTTTAATTGCTTTAAAAACATGATATTGAATAGAAAATAAAACCTAACGGTGAAGAAAAGCATTAGTTATTTTTATTTAAGCCAGAACATATCCACTTTGTTACTTTTGGGAAACTCTGCAATGAAAACATTGTGTTTTAAGCATGGTAAAGCAGTCCCAGGGACCGCATTTTTTTTCATCGAATAGCTCTTGTAATACTACAACAAAAATAAAAAAAATATCAGCGAGTGCTCTTTAAAAAAATTGAGAAAAAAATTATTTTCCCAATTAAAAATATGAGACAGTTACAAAATGTAAAGGAGCAGTTACGTAATGGAAAACGTAAAGCTGGCTTTACAATGTTCGAAATTATTCTCCTGAAAATCTATTATTCTTGTAGTTTTACTTTTTTCGGTATTTATTATTCCTAACACATTAATCAGAGAAATGTTGTGTCGTGGTTTATTTGTCGTGGGTTCTTCATCTTTATCAAGTGCTTCATCACCACAAAATCGTAATTTAAACATCAATAAAACTTCTAGATTTAAATTTAAATTAAGTTTTTTTCATTTTTTTTTAGCATATAAACGATTTCATTTTTGAAACCTCTTTTAATCAAAAATTTTAAATATAATATCTTTGGATTTAATACGCTAGAACTCTTTGATGCTTTGTCAACAATTACTGGGTGAACTTGCCTTTATATTTCCATTTCGTAACTTTATCATTCCACATATACGTAACCAAACAAAATGGAAGAAACGTTTCTACGTCAATTGCGTCTATTTTTATTTTCAAACAGTTGAGACCTTTGGAGACTCAATAATTCATTTAACACATTATACAGTAATCATTTCGTTACTTTTATTTTACAAAAACTCAAGCCTTATCAGTCTAAATCGCAGTTACAAACTGGAAGAAAAAAACGCCACGGTAACGCTCTGCAAGTTCAGACACGAATAATGACAGAACGCTCTTTGACAACCAATTTTAAACTGGTGGTATCGATGAGTCATGTTACCAGGAATAATAAATTCTGTGATTACAGTAGTTTTTTCAAAATAATACGGAGATATTGCAGTTACAAAATGGAATTTCCACTTATGTCCAAAATCATTGGACACAATTTAATTGATAAAAAGTTATTATTTTTGTATGAAAAGTCCCGCATTTTACGTTTAAATATGATGGCCTTCATATATTTAAACATAAATAATCCAGTTTTAGCCTTCATCCAAACCGAGTTAAAAAATAATCTAGAGTCAAAAGTCGGTCCACCGCTGTAGGACAACCATTTTTAAGGGGTCTCGGAAGCTATTTTACTCTTATTTTACAATTTTTTGTATTAAAAAAGTTCTAATAATATGTTTTTTTTATCGCAAATAAAACTATAAAACATTAAATAAGGATTTTTATATCTAGCAATGGAGTAGTTTTTATGAAAAGTATTAATGAACTTGTAGGACACCTAAAAAAACGCAGGGACGTTTTTTAAAAAAAATGCCCAAATGTCTGACAATTTGTATCGATCGCGCAGTTACTCAGTCTTGTACCCTAGTAACCCTATTAACCCCTGTTGACTAGTAACCCTATCGAAAACATCAACGGGTAACCAAATCTTCTCCCCCTTTCGCCTTCGTTTGCAATTTTTTGTCACCTTGTACAACATTCAACAGGAAATGTCTTTGGCAAGTCGGAACCAATGACCATATTCTTACCGGATATAGGTTTACAACTATAACCCTAGTCTGGTTATTACAAAATCAAGGCTATTTACTAGGTTGATAGGAAACAATGAACACTTGAGATAATTGATTTGATTGATGTAATTACCACTTCTGATGAACAAACGCATATTTCAAATGATAAAGCATTTTCTGTAGATAGGTTGATGGATTTATTTTTCCATGATTCAAAAACATATTATTAAATTCAAAATTTCATTGATTCTTCTAATATGAAAAGGCAATTAAGCTAAAAAATAAGAGGAAATTATGGAAGTACAATGTTTCTCACATAATTTGGTCGAGATCTCAGAAACCCTGCGGTCTATTGAAGACTCTTACGTTATGAATCGTAGGGTATTTATTACTACTATTTGGTTCCTCTAAACCAGTTTCTTAATAAGATGAGTAGTTTTCTTGTCTTGTTTTCTATCATTATAAATGGTTGCGCTATTGCCCTTCCAAAAGGGTTGCTCTATCCTGCTCGTATGAACGCGAAATATTCTTGACTTCTTGTCCTATTCGCACAAATGCCTACTCATTGCATATATCTGTATGTCATAGCCCTCGTGCTCTACGAGACACAGGTGGTAATGATTTCAATACAAAGGAAGTTTGTAAAACAAGAAAGGTAAAACCGTGTTCATTGTTCATACATTCTAATATCAATGATTCAAGGTATCCCCAAAGTTTGCTTTAACAATTTAGTTATCATTCTTCTATTGAATGTCACATTATTATACACCATTAGGCATTTGCCCGCGGCTTCGCGCGCGTTGTTTGGAAACGTTTCAAGTTTATTTCTGTCCCATGGGAACTGATTTATGGGATGAGCCTGTGTTATTCCAGGGCTAGAACTACATACGTCTATTCTAAAGTTCAGCCCGATCCGTTCAGTCGTTTTTGTTTGAAAGAGGAATAAACATCCATAATTCCAAACTTCCGCATTTAAAATATTAGCAAGGAAATGTAAGATTTAGGCTACCAACAGAAATAATTATTACTTTATTTAGTCTCCATATTATTTTTATACCTACCTATCAATCTGTCTTTTATGGTAGAAACTGAGTCTTAGACAATACCATAACTTAACTAACTTGGCACACGTGTATTCGTGCTCAAAATAACTCGTGAGATTATAAAATGGAACGCATATAAATGTAATATTTTACGTGGGTTTTAAAATAGTATGCGTTCTTCGGCAAGTTAGGCATACCTCTACATGTGCATTTCAAATTTGGATTGTAAAACCTCTAGAGATAGTTATATGCTTTTAAAAAAGGTAGACAAAGGATTTTATAGTGCTGCAAAAGTATTATGTAACTTATCGTAACTTAATATCAAAAAATGTCTATGTTATGTATTGTATTACGTAGGTATCATGACTGATTCGTCTAGTACCCATAACACAAGCTCTGCTTAGCTTGGGGCTAGATGATGCTGTGTGGATTGTCCAGCATTATTTTTTCATTGATTTATCGTAACATTTCTGTGATCGTAACTAAATCTTTATCGTATATTCTAGCATGATCAATACATCACTCACTACATAGTATAAAACAAAGTCGCTTTCTCTGTCCCTATATCCTTTTGAATGCTTAAATCTTTAAAACTACGCAAAGGATTTGGATGCGGGTTTTTTAAATAGATTGAGTGATTCAAGAGGAAGGTTTATACGTATAAAATAAAACCGTGCAAAGCCGGGGCGGGTCGCTAGTAAAGTATATTTTGAAAGGTTTAATTTCTTGCATGCGATGCAGTTGCTAAGGCTTAATTTTTTATTAATTTCAAATTAATCATTTTATGCTCAGTTGATAAAACTTTGTAAATAATATGTAAGTATGATAATTACTTTTTAATTGGCGTGAGCAAGTTCACGAGGTCAATTTGCTACTGTCTTATCGCGAATGACAGCTGACTTTGACAATGTCATCCAAAGGTTTTCCTTTTTCACTTGGTAGAATTGTGTCAAAGCAGAAGTAGGACCATTCTACAAGAAGTTGAAGTTATATATTTATTTCTGTTAATAAACTTGTAGTTGTAGAGACTATGAAAGTACCTAATTACCTACATTTATGTTTTTAAAGCAAGTTTTGGTCTTATTTATGTTTTTGCAATTTACTTAATTGTGATTATACTCTTTTTATTTTATAGTTACTTACATAATAAAAAATTCAACCATCATCACATAATGCATTTTCGTTCAATAAAAAAATAATAATGATGCTGGATAAAATCCGCACAGCATCATCTAGCTGAGACCTAAGTAGAGCTTGTTTTATGGGTACTAGATAGGTATCTGATAAATTTACCTACTGAAAACAATATATAACATATACCTATTTTTATTGTAAGTACATGGAAAACACCCAAGAAACCAAAACAAATATTTGCAGATCGTCCAAAAATTTGTCGCTAAGGCGGGATTGTAACCCATAACCTGCATTATTTTATTATTTTTATTTGTTTATTTTATGTTATACAAATAAGCACTTATTTTATTTATAAAGCTTAACTAAAACCGTGATTCGGTTTGTCTGAAAGCCTCTTAGACCAGTGTTCACCAGAGGACAGGCATCGCAGGCACACCTTCGCCTACCGAACCATATCGGTCGAAAAAGCGAGGACCGCAATATAGAATGTCAATGTCTGAACGAGAATAAAATTACTTGGTAACTCAGTTGTAATACTTATATGTAATATTACAAGTTGACGTCTTATATAAAAACCTATAAACAGAGTTTAGTTCCGCGCACAATTGTTTACGCCCGTCACTATGGTAATAATAACACCGGTTGTTGACCATTGAAAATAATATCGATGTATCTATACAATTATAGATTTTAAAAATCACTCGAAATATTCGCAAAAATTTAAATGGGAATAATAAATCTAAATACTTACCTGAGAAGTATTTTCCCTTTGAAACAAAATAGACTTTAAAATCGGTTCAGATGAATTAGAAAAAAAAAGATTCCTCGAATCGAGAAACTCGTCTAAGTATTTTGAAGTCGCTTAAAAATCGCTTAGTAATATGAAATCCATGATCAGCTGACTGACGCACAGATAAAATAATTTCTAGTTTCCAAACGCTCGACCATTATTATTTAAATTAGTTAAAGAGAAACAACAGGATTGTCTTTATCTAGCTGCAATATGCTTATGATTAGTAATCAAACACTAGACATTACTAGAGATAGGTAACCCTATTAGAAACCTGAACCAAGTCTTAAAATCAAAGCACCCATACAAAAGACAATGGACGCTCATTTAAACAACATCTACCTACCTAAATTAACCTTTGTTCCATCCAGTGTAGGTGCTAAGTAGAAAGAGCTAGGGTCTTAACAACTTACTAGTCACTTGCTCAAAGTATATTGACCCTTCATTGCATACATATTACACGCATATTTGAATGTAAAATTTGTTTGGATGAATCACGATCGTGATATACAAAGGACTTCAAACCCGCTAAAGGAAATAACAACCAAGAAACGCATTTAGAACCTGGTAATCTTCCAGAATTGGATTCAATCACAAAGCACTCTGATAGTACGAAGGCAGGTAAAGGTGAAACGTCTAGAAACACTTAGTGGGGTTCGCAGAATAATCATAAATATGTGATTAACTAATTGATTAGTGATTAGGTTGGATGAGTAGACTTATTTTTAGTGGGTTTTCAAACCATAGAAATACATTAAAATTAAATATATTAATCAGCGACACACCACCTTACAATCTTTAACGCAAGCGGTAATTAGTAGCCATTCTCTGTTTGATTAAAAATATAAGGACATTAGTTCATTTATCAATTTTTCCTTACCAATATTATTAAAGCGAAAGTTTGTGTTTTTTACTCTTTTCGAATAGAAATAGAAACACCACGGGCAGATAAAAATTAAAATCTTCAACAGCATTATCTTCCATCTTAACGCTTTAGTTGGTCGTCGTTTTTTAAATTCTCAGTGTCTCTTACACATTCAACACACAGTTACCTATGCTAGTTAATTTATTTAACTACCACTGCTCGGTTCAAACTGCATAATTAATTCCTCATTATGATATTTTATTGTCTTTGAAGGAATCCAGGGATTTATGTGACGTTTGTTGTAAATTTGTTGTGTCATTGCGTTGCTTTTGTTGTTTTTAAAAACCATGCCATGTAAATGTAACCATGCTGTATAGTTACGTTTCTTCTGGTAAAATCGTTTTTCTGGAACTACCGTTTTATTCTGCATCATCAATCCCGGCTACAGGTTTTATCGAAGAACTTAGGGATAATGTACGTAATTTGCCATATTTACCCCATCAACTTTAATATACCTCTATATGTAGTAGGTAGTATAGAGTTCTGCCTAAATTGTTAATTTCCTCTGCCAAATTAGTCTTCTTCAATCCAATCCAACCAAAGATGGTTGATGATCAAAGATCAAAGATGTTAGTATTTAATTGTCAAAACTACTTCATTCGAATTTTAACCTCAGCCTATCTATAAGTCTCGGAAATTTGGCAACCATGGCATAATATTATAGTATTTAAATCATCATGATTTAGTATACTGGAAGAGTCCCTTTTGTATAGGGTTAAGCTCGCTTTTGCCAGCATCTCTACTTTTACAAATATGTAATTTCGTGCGGTTAAAAACTAAGAATATGGCAATCCTTTCCACTTTTAGCAGAAGGCACGGCGAAGTTCCTTATACCGTCACCCACTTTCAAAATGAAATAGCTTTGTGGTTATTTGCGGCGGTTGACGTCATTCAGAAAGCAAAGCACTCTTAGTCGAGGTAATCAAACGCCTTGGTTGTAACGATTTGTAGGTTTAGTGGGAGCTGGTAATAGGTGTGGGGTGGATGTCATGTCAACTAACGCAGCTTTGTCGTTTTCTTAGACTTATTTGAAGGGATTTTATGGAGATCTGTAACCATAACCGAAACTATCGGATATCCGAAATAAAAATATATCCGTAACAGTATCCGTTACACAAGTTTCGTATAATGTTTGACAGGTTTTTGATTTACCGCTCGCACGCCACGTGAATCTTTCAGTTTGTTATTTCCAGATAAAATATACCTACTTACCTCTTTCATAACTAGTTAGATAAAACCTTCTATAAAAAAACCAAATTATTACATACTGTTGTTGTTTATATTTTACTTCAATCCGTAACCTAAACTATCCAAACTAACGGATAATCCGAATTAATTACATATGCGTATCGTATCATATCAGTATCCGAAATATATCCATGCATCCCTACATATTTGAATAGCCAACCAATTCTCTAAGCAGGTTTGCGATAGCCTGGTTCTATAGGGGCAGCAACTATAATAATGTTTAGGACCTGTTATTATTGTTATTGGCCGATACTAAAATAAACAAAAAATGCATATCATGGAATACAGTATCCTTTTTCCTTTCCCTGTACAGGAAGTAGATAGTTAAATATCTTTTTGGGTCATTTGCATTAGTCTGAGGCTGTATTATGGCAACAACATCGTATACTATAATGCTAAACTACAGTTTTCTCTAACTAGATTGTAGTAGCGGATGCCTAGTGTCCATAAATAATATCAATGGTTTTCCCACTTTCACCTTTCATTATATTCTTACTAAAGGGTTACAGTAGTAATGGTCGTTCCATATCTTCTTTATTTGTGGTATTGTTAATAGCCGATTCAAGTTTTACTCTAGTTTGTTCAAGTTTGTAAACCGGTTCTAACAGGAAGCTCATATATTGTTTGATATGTTAATCAATATTGAAGCTCGACATCCGTATCTACACACAAATGTTTTATGGTTATCAATCAAGGGAGTTACTTTGATACTGCGATAAATAACATATGTATTGTATTGAGCATATCAGGTATCTAGTACCCATAACAGAAGCTCTGCTTAGCTTGGATCTAGATGATGTTGTGTGGACTGTCCAACATTATTTATACTCCTTCAAGGTCCTGTAGAGTCTATGGCTTACGTTTTCTGATCAAATCGTATATCTCTATTCAACCGGTGCAACAAGGAAAAAGCCTAATTTATACTAACCTATACATACATTACCTACAGGTGAATATTCAAAGTTTATATCGAAGTAGGTTGTATAAACACTCATGAACGGGAGCAACGTTTTCCACTAACCTTTGGGCCTTCCGACGTACTTTCGGTTTTATGGTTACATACCAAACGAACGGGTTTGATGCATCGCTTTTCGATAAAGACAATTTGACGCGACTGTCCACATAACGTCAGAAATCTGATAAACTAATGGATTGGACACTGGCAAAGTTTTAGACACACTAACTGAGCGTGAAATATAAAAAAATATGGGCAAATTGGACGATCTACACAGCATTATATAGCCCAAGATATGCAGAGCTTGTGTTATGTGGGGGTTATAAGTGTTTTCTATGTATAATAAAAAAATCTAACCATGTAATGTATTGTATTAATTATATCAGTTATCTATTAACCATAACACAAGTTCTGCTTAGCTTGGGGCTACATAAAGCTGGAATGTCCATGATTTATATATTTATCTCTTATTCCATGGCTCACTGAGTCAGTATTGCCAAAACTTTGCTGTGTTGATTGTCCAGCATTATTAGTTGAGACGATAAAACAACCAAAGATGACCGAAATTCTTATGTGTAGACTCAGCATTTGTTAATATTCATCCACAACTAATCTTAATACGATAACATGTCAATGACCTGCTTCCGAAGTTTTGTTTTTATTTACATATATTGACGTTCCCTAGATAAGAAATGTCAACAATTTGTCTGCATCCTTGTTAGTATAATTAATACGATTAATAATAACAATAAAATGTAATCGGTACATTTTAATTAGGTACTTACTAATAAAAAGTTAAGTCTAAAAAACCAAAAAAAAAACTTTCTTTGTTAATTTTTTTTTGTTTCATTTTTTATGTACTACCTACTTAACTTAACAACTAAGCTGTATACGGCTTTCACGTTAAATCAATGATTATTATCTATATCTATTTCCCTGTTTTAAGTTTAGAGCCGGCCTTAGTGGGTGTGTCATTTTACGTGTATACCTACGTTTAGTAGTAGTGTACTAATAATATACCCTTTGTATAGTTCATAGTACAACAGCTGATTAAATAACTGCCGTTAGGTATTTTATATACTTACATTGCATTCAACGCTATGTTTAAGGATTTGTTGAATAAATGAAAACTGTAACGAATTCTTTATATTAATAAATAAAGATTATACCTACTGACTGTAATTTCTAAAAAAATATTTAATGACAGTCCCTTAACCCTAAAATCATGTCGGGTTCTTAGCATGTAAAAGTAAAAAAAAAATTTAGCCCAATTGTGTCACTGAAATAATAAAATATAAGTAATGCATCTGGAGTAAAAGCTGAATTTACTCCTTTTGCCTTATTTATATTATTATATGATTAAATAGTATGATTGTTATTACTTTTTTAAGGGAATAATAGATTTTATCTTTTTTTTTTGTATAAATAGATGCAAGAAAAATCACGTTCAAAGAAGCAGACATACTTGTTAAAAATAAATACTCGGATTCTTAGTAAATTGCTATAATTGCTCTTCGTCATAGGATGTCAAAAGTAACTAACTGAAACTGACCCATATTATACGCACTTCTACTGTGAGCCCACGCAAACTGATACGAATTAATTAAACTATAGATCGGCATGGTTATAGAAACCTTAGTCGATGTGTAAGTGAATCTTCATGGCTATGGTTTAGAGTTGAAATTAATTTCAAATCATTTGTGTCAATAAAGACATCGTTACTGCCGCGAAGACGCTACAATGCCTCTTGGTATTGATTATCATCGAGATTCTAATCGATTGACTGAAGTTCAATAATCGAGACAGATTTTGTGAGACAACGTAATAATTCGAATAGGGATAGGATTACGCATATTATTATTCGCTTAAAAATATCTGTCTTTAGACGAATATAAAAAAAATGGACAACAAATTATTTTTATACATAGGGTTTTTTATCTCTTATGATTGTAATTTTTTTAATGTTTAGATCTTAATGTGACATATTAATTCACACTCAAGTATTATTTTAAGCAAAATAATTAATAATAATTAGTCGGTGTGGAACCAAAACTGTAAATTTTTCCGTGAATTTGTGGTTTTACCTTAACCGTACAAACAAATTGTTATTAATATAATCAATAGATGACTAGTTCAGCGTATAGCGAGTAGTAAAAATTTACAAAGTAGGTAGGTGTTTAATTAACATATTTTTTTAAATAATAATGCTAAGTGTAATTTTATACCGGCCGACACAGTTAGTTTACTTGATAAAATAACCTAGAGTACATACGGAACACTTTTTAACGTATTTTACAGCCCAATAACAACTGCATACACTTTGTGTTCCAAGTTTGAGGTCTTGCATATTTATATGTTATATTATTTATATCAAGAAACGAGTATAACTCGTAAAATTTCATATATGGGACTAACGAGTTGCCGCATTTAAATGTCTCTATCTTAGAGTTTAACCACTTAAAGCATTAAATATTGTTGCCTGTTTTGATATACCTACATAATTTTGAAGATGTAAACGGAAATGCAATGCGCGATTAATATAATAGTAAAAATTACTTACCGGTTTAGAGTAAAACTATCCGCAATAACCAACACAGCTCACAGTAAAGAATTAAAGTTTTGATACACGAAAATAGCGGGTGAAACGGAACGCACAAGCGTCCCCTCACTGACACGCGTGCGCACTGCCGGTAAAACTACGCAACAGTGGATTTACTTTTTGCCGACACAGTCCGCCATTATCAGATCATAATGTCAGGCGATCCTCAGCTTTCAGCCTCTTTATTTTTAATTTGTTAATCTGTGTGTGATGTGAACTAAAATGAAGTCAGGTTATGTAGATTGTATGAATCTGAATGCATGTGTTTATTGCCTGTTTGGCTTTTCTAGAAGCTTTTACGTTGTACAAATCAAAAAATTATCGATCGAATTCAAAGTATTAGCAAGACGGGGTGATTTGGTAAGACCGTTGATTGAATTACAGTTTGAGGTAAGTGTATACTTCATGAAAAGTCTTGAGAAAAAGTGTAAACTCAACTGCAACTGCGGAAATATAAGGGAGGTTATTTGCTGTCTTTTTCACAGACATAGCTATCTCTATCATTTCCGTCGGCGCGCGCATATTATTGGTTTTGTCATGATTCATCCAAGGGGTTTTTGTCCCTTATTAACTTAGGATAGCAAATCTATCAAACACTTGTAATTAATTGCATTAAAGTGGTTTTTTATTACAACTCTGTGTTATACAACTAAACAGTTATGAGGCCATAAAATAAAGTAATCGGTGTAATGTACTAATATAAGTTAAGTACCTATTATCACAATTCAATTTATAAAAAAAACAAGGAAGATTTTTGGAGACAACGCCCAACCCAAACCGCTGAAGCTGTTAAGCTGAAAATTGGAAGGTACCTTCACTACATAGTATAAAACAAAGTCGCTTTCTCTGTCCCTATGTATGCTTATATCTTTAAAACTATGCAATGGATTTTGATGCGATTTTTTTAATAGATAGTATAATAAAACCGTGCGAAGCCGGGGCGGGTCGCTAGTTTACTATAAAGACATCTGATAAGAAGGGATTTTTGGAAATTCCAATTGTTTTTTGTAACTTCTTAAGTCGTTGAAAGCCATGTAGGGCACGCACGGGTGTCCACATCAAAGACACCAGTGACCTCTAATCGTTTTTCAGGAACATCTCTGAAATAAAGCCTTAGATCGAAACCTTCCTAAGACAAGCTCGAATCTTGAGATATTACACCAAAAAGCAGCAAAAAAGTAATAATAAAAAAAAAAATTTTTCACCATAGCGTTTAACGGTTTAACCTATGGCCCGATTTATTTGAAACGTGTTTCAGCATTGTTCATAATACACCTTAAGTGAAATGGGGGTTGACGTTTTTGAGGTTTTTTAGTAAATCGTTAGTCTACGAGAACGACGACGCGCCGCGAGCGGAAACCTAAATTAGAAAGAAGAATGCGAAAATTGAGATGGATGTTACCTCTTTACGCTAAAACTACTTAACGGCTCGGACTGAAATATTGAAAAATAATAATATAGCTATACAATCCACACAGCACCATCTTGCCCTATTATTTATTTGAGTAAGCTACTCAAAGCTTGTGTTATGGGTTAGTATAGTACACAAGGTTTGATAACTGATATATTTTATACATTTGTATAATAAAAGTAGTTCTAAGTCTGGAAGAAAACATAGTATACTTTTACCCATAAAACATTTCCCATCGGATAGAAATAAACTTTTAACGTTTCTATACAACATAACGGGCGAAGCCGCGGACAAAATTTAGTCTTAATAAATCCTACTTATACTTAAAAATTCAAAATCAATTAAGGAAAAAATAATATAGCCTATGAAACAAATTGTGCTAAACATAAGTAAGTAGTACTAGACGAAACGTTGTTTGATAGCATGTCGAACCGATAAGGTTTAACCATAAAATGACGTCAATTTTGCAAGGACCCCTTATCGTTCGTTATTGGTATAAAAATAACATATACCTAGTAACAATCAAATGCAGTATAACAATGTGGTACACAAAATTCATTTAACTCTCGTACTTTTAATAAATTTATGTGTAGGTATGTTTTTAGGGTTCCGTATCCAAAGGGTAAAACTGGACCCTTTTATTAAGACTCCGCTGCCCACCAGATCTCATGAACCACAATAGTATTAAGAACTAGCGACCCGCCCCGGCTTCGCACCGTTGTATTATAAGTATATAAACCTTACTCTTGAATCTCTCTAACTATTAAAAAAAAAAACCGCTTCAAAATCCGTTGCGTAGTTTTAAAGATTTAAGCATTCAAAGGGACATAACGACATAGGGACAGAAAAAGCGACTTTGTTTTATACTATGCAGTGATGACAAAGTTTGTAAATTCATATTCATTTATTCAATCCTAGGAATTAACTATACACTTGATTTCGTTCTAAAGCTATTTCAAACAGATAAAATTAAGATTTATACTAATGCCAAGAAACTCATAAAAGCTATGTATGTGGAATAGTGTGGATTGTTAATTCTTCACGCTAAAACTTCTGAACGGATCGCTTGAAATTGCACATTAATGTAAGTCAAGACCTAAAACAAAATCAATGCTTTTTATCCCGTAGATAAATTACTTCACATCGATAGAAGCTTTTAAACGATTCCATAGAAATAAAGCGTTAAAAGCCGCGGGCAGAAATTAGTATTTGAAAAACTGGTTTGAAAAAGGATAATTTCTATATGCACACATTTCGTTATATGTACCTATTCTGTAGATGATCGATTCTTTAAATCTTAAGTTTTGTCTTCACTCCCCAGCCCGGATAAAACAAAACAAACAAACTGACAGTATGTTATGCATGTATCTACTTATTATATGTAATTAAACTAAAAAGTTTATCAGGTCGGTTAGCTGTTAATATGACCGCTAAAAGTTAAGAAAGGTGACATACATAAAATTAATCAGTACATTAAAATTTAATGTGTTTTGACCCCAGCTAGATTACTTTATGCTTATAGGTAAACTAAAGTGATACCCTGGTTTAAATTAAGCATGTGCTGAATCCCTGTATTTCCACAATAACATAGAAATATATTATAATGATAATCCAAACAAAAAAACGGAAAACCATTCTAGTCTTGGAGTTGTATTTTACTTGTCTAAGTGCTTATTTGTAAGCCTAAAGAAATAAAGTAGGTAAGTAGTTACTTAATTTCTGGTTTCTATTTTTGAATTTAAAAATGTTTTATTTCTATAAGGCCTACTTTGATCAGGCTAGGTTAACACGGTTAACTGAGCGCTGGATATAAGGTGTGTTTTAAAAGCCCCCTTTTAAGGAACACGGATTGTGTTAGTAGGTATTTAAGGGTTAAATTCATATACATTCATAGATGTAAAATTCGCATTATCTCTTAAACTAACATTGGTAGAGCCATAACATTGCTGGGTGCAGCAAGCTGAAGACAGGGCGCTATGGCGCTCATTAGAGGCCTACGTCCAGCAGTGGACTAATATAGGCTGGTGGTGATGATGATGATGATGGTAGAGCCATTAGAATGCTGTTATTCGTATTTTGAAATCTTCATATTGTAGTAAAATAAGAAAATTTACCATATCAAATATAAATTAGGAAACATTTATATTTGTGTTCCAACAGTTATGTTGTCGTGACATAAATAGAATAAAAATATTTATTTGCCTCTCATTTTGACTGATGTCGTCATACCATACCTACGTCAAATCATGTAATAATGCAAAAGTCAAGCTATAAATAAAAGGCAATTTCGTGTCGGATCAGTCACAGAAAAGATTTTCGTGGCACTTTGATTTGTGTCGATATGTTTATAGCAGCGGGTATTTTCGGAAATGTTCGCTACTTATTGTTCTTGTTAAAATTAATGTCAATATTACATAAAGATATTCATTAACCCTTAAACCCTACCCGGGGTCCAGCAAACCCCAGAGGTTGAATATTTGTAGATATTTTTGAAATAAGGAAACACGCTCATACGATACCTTACAGCCAGCTAAAGTGGCCTTTTTTATATGATATTGATGCAGTGTCACTATCGTAGCCACTCTTATTAAAACTAATGTAACACCATTATGTCGTACGTAGGTCACGTAGGACTGTCCTAGTCTCAGTTGATTATGATCCATTACTATAGTCATTACAGCATGGCCTACAATCTAGCTTTAATCATACAAGTTCTAGGCCTTGCGTTAACCCTATTACGTTTTATCTATGCTTTTATGATCCTTATGCGTTGCCATTGATTATAATTGAAAAAGTAAATAGGCTTGATACTCGTCACGTTTCAATTTAGAGTGTAGAAGGCGAAATGATGAGTTTTCGTGGCATGTAGATTTTCTCATTTTCTTTTAAATTATTTTTCTAGCACGCGCTTTACGTTTAGTTTACTCTACGTAACATAGATCCACTTTCTACTGCACTCAAGATTACAATTTAAAAAGGTATTGTTAGTTAAGTTTAAAACGTTCGTTAACATTCGTTTAAAAAGTTAACCTTCAGTTAGTTAACTTTAGTTTAAGTTCTTTTTATTCCTTTATAAGGTCTGAAATCATCCTCACGTATTTGACCTGGTAATATGTGATATTTATTACACTATGCCTATGGTGACATCATAATATCGCGACGCCATGGTACCTTACCTACCTACTTGATTTAGTGACAGAGTGTAAAACAATATCCTTTCGAGGATATTTACCTTAACCTTTTAATATTGTCGTCTGTAAGAATGAATCCTCTCTAAAACTCCAAAAGAATAAAACCACTGAAACCAAAAATCGCTGAAATAAAATGCTAAGTAATGCCTTGAACTGAGAGTGATTGGCTTTGTCCTTAGCATCATGTAACTAAAGTCATCCGTCAACAAATACCAAGGTCATGATCAAATGACTCTAACATGGTGTGAAATACTATTCATACACAAACCCAGTTGATTACTTACTACAATATACCGAAATTTTCAAGATTATTGAGTTAGCACCTATTTTGTGTATCTGGTTTTTGATCGACTTCAAAAAGATGTAGAAAAATTTATATAATATCTGTCTGAATGGTGTAAAGCTACTCAGACGCTCAGATATTTTTTTAAAACCCGGAGAGCCTCGATATCCCACTGACCTAGGGTCTCGACTCCAAAGGATGTAAATGTCTGTGTGTAATGGAGGTTCTGTCGAGACCTGCATATTTGCGCCTCTTGAGATCCTCAGCCAAATCTGCCGCCGCACCAGCCCTCGCGGATATCCTTGGAAGATGGGTAGGCGCAAGCGTGTTGACGGATGTAGCGTCCCACACAATGGGCCTAACTCCCATAGGACTAGTCATCCGTCGGGCCTCTTACCATCGTCACGAAACAGACCATTCGTAAAATTAACCTTAAAAGGTTAACCTAACAGGTTTGGTTTGTGAAACTAGGCCTAGATATCTCACGTGATGGCACTTGGAGTACCTCTACCTACACTGACCTAGAATGAAGAAGATCTTTGTCTATAAATGGTATCTCGAATGAAGATATTTCAATGTATGATCAATAGAATAGAGACACAGGGTCTGTTTTGAACAAAATCGACTATATTGCTTATTTAGAATTAGACCTACTGTCCGAATTCTTCATACTTTAAAGTCTTAGTTCTGGTTATTACAAAACAAAGGAAAATAATATAAAATGACAAATAATATAAACAACTACTAATTGTTAGAAGTAGCTGTCCAGCATAATTTAATTTAAAGGTTGTCTGGAAAAAACGCTGTTAGAGATAAGGCCGAAATTGAGCCACTTATTTTAAAAAAACTACCTACCAGTTACTACTTATAATGAAGGAAGTTGCGGCCCTTTGGTAGGTGAATAACATTTAAATATATTTAATATGGACAGACTCCGGAGTCAGATACTCAGATGACCTATTTTAGAAATAAAATTGGAAATAGCATCACGGCAGATGTTTCATACATGCATGGTAATTTAAATGCATTGCACGCCGACGTAAATGCATTCTATGATAAAGCCCCCCATTGTGCGCTAGATAGAGCGGCAAGGAAGGTTGACCTGAATACAAAGATGGTTTACGATTTACAAAACTTTTTCGATTTACATAAGTTATTTACTTAATGATAATACTGTTTTTTTCTATAGAATCTGATAGACTATCCAAAAAAATAATGAATTAATGTCAAACATCCCTGAAACTGTTTATAGCTGTCAACAAGTATATAAGTTTACAATATTGAAAATAATTATCGTGTTGCCGTGGATGATACCTACATCTTATACTTACTTAGGGGATTCAAAAACTAATAAAAGTATACACAGATACTTATTGTTTAAGGTCGTATATATTCCAAATATGAATTCTAATAAAACTCTTAAAAAGATTCAAAGCATGCTTGCTGCTATATCAAATGTACCTGCTTCTGATAAAGAGTGTGTAAATTGTTCTCAATTAACGGCTCGCCGCATTATTTAACACCTGACCTGTCTCATTGATGACGTCAGTAACACCAGAAGTCCAGCATTTCAAGACCTTTTATCACGAAGGAAATTACAATACTTAGAAGCTCAAAGCAATCTGGTTGCGGTTTTACTACTATTTATTTCAACTGACTAGCTCGATAAAGCTGTGGTAGAGAACATAATCTTTGATCAAATAGGTCTTGGAATAATGGTTGAAATGGATCTGGCGCTTTCGGTTAATGAATTTCAATTGGTATTGTTTTCTATTGCAGTGTCAAAGGTGTTTGTAAAAACAACGTCAAGAAAAATAAATGTAGGCTAACGAAATAATTCGTTACCCTTTTATGGTTTCGGCAAATGCTTCCGATATCGCTGACATGACAGATCTAAATACAAATGAATTGTTGGCAAGTTTTAATGAAAATCACAATGAATGAAAATGCTTCTTCAACTAATTTACAGATAAATTTCTAACAGAAATATTATCGAACAATTATAATAAACATAAATCTGTGCTAGGGTACCTAAAGGATGGACCCTGGAACCAACTGTGCATCTTTTGTATGATATATATCCATCGATTTAGCCCGTGACTACCCACAGCTAGGTAAAACACTCCTCTCTGTCACGCTATTACATCCGGTCCTTAATCATATTGTAATAAATGCGGAAGTTTGGATGAATAGATTCATGTTACCTCGCCAAAATTACTGACCGGAACGGGCTGAAATATTAAATAGAAGTAAAAGCCAGGCCTAAAACTAGCTACTACTTAGCTAGGCCTGGAATAAAACAGGCTATTTTCCATAATTTTTTACGAGAAATTCCCGGACGGATAATCCAGTATGAAATAATTTAAGTAACTTTTATCTTTGCAGAATCAAATCGTATGTGGGCTAGCGCCTCCTTCGTCGGTGTGCTCATCATCATTGGCTTGCCGTTGTGGTGGAAGACCACTGAAGTATACAGGTATGTTCAATATAAGTTCCTAAGGTATTGTTTAAACCGAGTTTTGATCACAGCAGCCAGACTCAACGGAGACTAGACATGTGCGCATGTTGTGTAAACACACATGCAGTCTTTGTTCCCTCACTTTCATAATGTTTATAAACGGATGAACCGACACGATTCAGGAGAAGTCCGGTGCGGGACCAACGAAAGTGCTAACCACCATCGCCCTGACTTCGGCCAATGAATTTTTCCTTGACAATTTAGGAACGATTAATTTATTAAGGAAGTTTTTTCGGAGAATGGTAAGAATTGCCATAGTTTTATGCTGCCTCTATGATTCTGTTGTAGTTTCCAGTGTTTTATTTAAATTTAATTCTATATATAATTTTATTTTTAATTTGCACTTAGTACACTAGGTAGGTACCTATTGCCATTATAAACCATTCCCTACCGGTGTCCCTATCCTCTCAAATCAGAAACACACTCAGTAATATTATAAATGCGAAAATGTGTGGCCATTTGTAACCTCTTCACGCCAAAACAACTTAACGGATCTTGCTGAAATTTTAAATAGACTTAGTTCTAGGCCTGGGACAAAACATAGGTTACTTTCCAACAATTTTCTCGAGGGTGCAGCGCATAGAAGGTAAACATTATTAATATTTGTTCATTCGCTGGTGGACATAAGGGAAATTAAAACTGTTTATTACAATAGGCAAACCGCTGTGTTTGAATGCGATACTGCCTATTATGCGTGTTAAAGCTTAAGCATAAGTACCTAGTTTTAGAGAACCCTAGTATCTAGATAAACCTAACATAGGATTTAAGATACTACTAACCAAAACATGTATTCTTTTGTGTCAATAAATGATATCTATCTATCTAACAGTTCCAAAAAAACGGGTTTGAAACAAAATATCTAAGCTTCTGGTGACCTCTAAGAAAGGTGGAACTGTCAAATTAAGGAAATATTTCATTTTGAGGAGCAGCTCATCATGACAAAATATCATCAGATCTGGGTACTACACACACAAATATTTTAAGAAACTTACTTTAGTGCCCTCACCAACATTGAATCAAACGTTATGTTATATACGATACTTACACAATTTTTTCTCCATTTAACACATTTCCACGAGGGAAAAACTCGGGCCGCAACTAGTGATAAAAACTCACGTGACAATAGTCAAGATGGTATATAGACCTTGTGGCGAACCGATGTCAACGAGAGCAACTTCAGAAGATAATACTTAAGTGTCTTAAAAATTCAATTATCAGTGTGTTAAGAAATGTATTTGACAAAAATCATATTATATTCCCTTGTCAAATTTTTATTAAGTTTATTCATGATTGTGGAGTATTTTTAATGCTAATTTCATGTAAAATATGCGAATTTTGTAGTCTTCTCGCTTAAAGTTACCTGCTCTCAAAGTGGGCTGAAGATCTCAAGATTACTGGGCAATGGACATGGAAGATCTGCTGGAAACGGAAGTCCCAGGGTCTAGATACCACAGTGACAATAATCATGATGGTATATAGACCTTGTGGCAAACCGATGTCAACGAGAGCAACTTGAGAAGATAATACTTTAGTGTCTCAAAAATATCATTATCAATGTGTTAAGTTAAGAATTTAATTTTCAAAAAATCGTTTTTACCACCCCCATACATGTTACATATTTTTCATTTTATTTATCAATGTCGAATATTATTTTAATGCTAGTTTAATGTTAAATAAGTACGCAAATTTTGTAGTTTCCTCGCTTTAAATTACCTGCTCTCAAAGTGGGCTGAAGATCTAAAGATTACTGGGCAATGGACATGGAATATCTGCTGGAAACGGAAGTCCCAGGGTCTAGATACCACAGTGACAATAGTCATGATGGTATATAGACCTTGTGGCTTACTGATGTCAACAAGAACAACTTCAGAAGATAATACTTTAGTGTCTTAAAATACCATTATGTGTTAAGAAATATCTTTATTAACAACGAAAATAACAATCAAGGAGTACGAAAAAATTACAACTAGTACTTATATACAATTGAAACCAATGAGCTACCTGCAGACGGATGCAAACAGTCTAAAGGTAGCTCAATTGATCCATGTCAATACCAGTCGGAAGCGTCCCCAAGACACTGGCTGCATGATGTTAAGAAATTAATTCGTCAAAAATCACATTAACACTCACGTGTAAATTATTTTTTAAGTTTAGTGATAATTGTTGAGTATTTTTTTAATGCTAGTTTAATGTTAAATTAGTACGCAAATTTTGTGGATCAGCGCGCTCACAATTACCTGCTCTCAAAGTGGGCTGAAGATTCAAGATTACTGGACAATGGACATGGAAGATCTGCTGGAAACGGAAGTCCCAGGGTCTAGATACCACAGTGACAATATTCATGATGGTATATAGACCTTGTGGCGAACCGATGTCAACGAGAGCAACTTCAGGAGATAAAACTTCAGTGTCTTAAAATACCATTATCAGTGTGTTCAGAAATTCATTTGACAAAAATTGTTTTTGCCATTCCCATGCATGTAACATTTTTTATTTATAAATTTCGAATATTATTCTAATGCTAGTTTAATGTCAAATACTTACGCGGGTTTTATACTTTTTTAGTTTGTGTATTAACGTTTTTTTATTACCTGCTCTCAAAGTGGGCTGAAGATCTCAAGATTACTGGACTATAGACATGGAAGATCTGCTGGAAACGGAAGTCCCAGGGTCTAGATACCACAGTGACAATAGTCATGATGGTATATAGACCTTGTGGCGAACCGATGTCAACGAGGGCAACTTCAGAATAGTATACTTTAGTGTCTTTAAAATATCATTATCAATGTGTTTAGTTAAGAATTAAATTTTCCAATAATCGTTTTTACCGCCATACATGTTATTTTTCTTTTTTATAAATGTCGAATCTTATTTTAATACTATTTTAATGTTGAATACGCGGATTTTGTAGTTTTCTTGTTTAAAATTACCTGCTCTCAAAGTGGGCTGAAGATTCAAGATTACTGGACAATGGACATGGAAGATCTGCTGGACATGGAAGTCCCAGGGTCTAGATACCACATTGACAATAGTCATGATGGTATATAGACCTTGTGGCTTACCGATGTCAACGAGAGCAACTTCAGAAGATAATACTTTAGTGTCTTTAAAATATCATTATCCATGTGTTAAGTTAAGAATTAAATTTTCCAATAAGCGTTTTTACCGCCATACATGTTATTTTTCTTTTTATAAATGTCGAATGTTATTTTAATGTTGAAAATGCGGATTATGTAGTTTTCTCGTTTAAAATTACCTGCTGTCAAAGTGGGCTGAAGATTCAAGATTACTGGACAATGGAAATGGAAGATCTGCTGGAAACGGAAGTCCCAGGGTCTAAATACCACACTGACAATAGTCATGATGGTATATAGACCTTGTGGCTTCCCGATGTCAACGAGAGCAACTTCAGAAGATATTACTTTAGTGTCTTTAAAATATCATTATCCATGTGTTAAGTTAAGAATTAAATTTTCCAATAAGCGTTTTTACCGCCATACATGTTATTTTTCTTTTTTATAAATGTCGAATGTTATTTCAATGCTATTTTAATGTTGAAAATGTGGATTTTGTAGTTTTCTCGTTTAAAATTACCTGCTCTTAAAGTGGGCTGAAGATTCAAGATTACTGGGCAATGGAAATGGAAGATCTGCTGGAAACGGAAGTCCCAGGGTCTAAATACCACACTGACAGTAGTCATGATGGTATATAGACCTTGTGGCTTACCGATGTCAACGAGAGCAACTTCAGAAGATAATACTTTAGTGTCTTAAAATATCATTATCCATGTGTTAAGTTAATTATTAACTCATTTATTTCAGATTAAAATCCATAGCATTACATACAAACAAATTAATTTAAATGTCACATTCAGATATAAATATAATTAAATAATAAAAATATACATACAATAATTAGTTAAGAATTAAATTTTCCAATATGCGTTTTTACCGCCATACATGTTATTTTTCTTTTTTATAAATGTCGAATGTTATTTTAATGCTATTTTAATGTTGAAAATGTGGATTTTGTAGTTTTCTCGTTTAAAATTACCTGCTCTCAAAGTGGGCTGAAGATCTCAAGATTACTGGACTATGGACATGGAAGATCTGCTGGAAACGGAACTCCCAGGGTCTAGATACCACAGTGACAATAGTCATGATGGTATATAGACCTTGTGGCGAACCGATGTCAACGAGAGCAACTTCAGAAGAAAATACTTTAGTGTCTAAAAAGTATCA
This sequence comes from Eupithecia centaureata, assembly GCA_944547425.1. NCBI lineage: Eukaryota > Metazoa > Arthropoda > Insecta > Lepidoptera > Geometridae > Eupithecia > Eupithecia centaureata. The sequence continues at coordinate 2,000,990 of OX155695.1, read as the reverse complement.
TTATCAGAGTGTTAAGAATAATTTCTTAATTTGTCAAAAATCATATTTACACTTCTGTGTGAATTTTTTGTTAAGTTTATTGATAATTTTCGAGTATTTTTAATGCTAGTTTAATGTTAAATGCACGGATTTTGTACTTTTCGTAGTTTTCTCGCTTAAAATTACCTGCTCTCAAAGTGGGCTGAAGATCACAAGATAGTAATATATTTCAAATAATATAATATATTGTACTGGTGTCTAATACTGTTTATTGCGTCAAAAAGAAATATAATTTGATTTTAGATATAAAGTACCTACAACTTTACTGCACCTAATATGGTTACTAGGTACGTTTGAAATAAAAAAATAATCATCAAAATCGGATCAAAAGCGGAGATATTCTGTAACCCCCTTTTACTTATTTTTTTAGGAATAAGCTGAGCATTAAAATAAAACCTTGAGTTGTATAAAATACAAAATAAATCTACATAAATGGACCTGAACAGTTTTATTATTATTAGTAGGTATAATATAATATATTTACATGCCTTCTTGATTTGAGATGTTTTCTTCTATAGGTAAGTTATGTACTCAAATTTATACTCGATGCCAAGCATGATCATTTTATTTATTGTTTTGTTGTTCTTCGCAAGCATTTCACAATTCCATTCAAATTTGGTTAGAGTATAAGTAAGTAGGTACCTACCTACATTTTAAAATCGCATGATTTTTGTTTACTTGAAATAATAGCATTATTTATTGCCTTTTTATCGAAACGTGATTTCGATAATTCAGCAACACCTTCATTTGGTAGCTCATCGCGATTGACCTTTCTTACGAAAGGTCAATTACAGTTTTGATCTTTTGTAAAAAATAATTATTACTAACCTACTTGCTGATTACTAGTTTTTATAATTAATGATTGGATAAGTACCTACTTTTGAAAACAGACACAGGAAGCTCATTTCACTCTCAAAACTGATTATATAATTACATATGTATGTATGTAATAGCGGATAGATGGGAGCTTTTGTTGAAAATACCTTCTATTAGTTATTTGGGAATATATGAGTTAAATGATATGAGTTAATTTTTGATTTCCAAATCAAATAGCTTTCAATCAAGACAATCCAATTCGTTGATATCAACCCCGTACAAAAAAGGGATGAGTTTGAATTTATTGTACGTGTTTTATAGAAATTAAATCAAATTATTTATAATTATCAAAATAATAGACAAAACAAAGTGTTTATATAAATTAATAATAATTCCGGCTAGTCAACACCGCATCATCTAGCCCCAAGCTAAGCAGAGCTTGTGTTATGGGTACTAGATGACTGATATACTTAATATTGTATATAATTTTAAGGAATAATGGTTAAACAACTCACATTTTGTTTAATTGGAAATTGTCTAGCTTTTGGTCACTATCTCACTTATGTGAAGATATGGCCTAAGAAGCACGCTTTCCCAGAAGGAACTTATTCACTCTTGATTTAAAGACTCCGAAATCGTATTCTGGCATTATTTTGTTATAAGTCCGTCATTTATCTTTGACCCTAAAGGGTTTACTACAAGTAGTTACCTATATAGTACATAATTAAAGAGGACCCGCACATATTATAAAATAGATTCACATACTATAAAATAGTTCCTACTTTGTAAACCTGTCTCTGAGAATAAATATTTTTATTATTATTTCACTTCATTTATTTTCGTGCTCTTTATTATTATTATATTTTGCTAGTTCTACCGAGCTATAGGCTAACATCTCTTTTCTGTTCCAGAGTATCCATCCCTACGGATAAGATAGCAGCGTTCGATAGCCTCAACTACAAGACAACGTCTCGGCTGGTAGTGGTTGCTGATGATGATGCAACGGCGTCGGAGGTGGCCGGATTAGTGGAAAGAGGATTCGAAAGTTCTGGTAAGATCACTTATTACAGTTACTAGCGACCGGCCCCGGCTTCGCACGGTTTTATTATACGTATAAACCTTCCTCTTTTATCACTATATCTATTTAAAAAAAAACCGCATCAAAATCCGTTGCGTAGTTTTAAAGATTTAAGCATACAAAGGGATATAGGGACAGAGAAAGCGACTTTGTTTTATACTATGTAGTGATTACCTACCTATCGTAACAAGGTAAAGGTTTCTTGTTCGCTAATTTACTTTACCTTTAAAAGATTGAAGTGAACAAAAATCAGAATGAGCACTTAATTTCATAGTTTTAATCCTTATATTATAAACGTAAAAGTTTTATGAATGTATGGATGATTGTTCCTCTTTCACGCAAAAAACGACTGAACGGATTTTACTGAAATTCGGAATAGACTTACCTAGTTCTAGCCTTGGAATAACACATAGGCTACTTATTATCCCATTAATCAGTACATTTCCATAGAAATAAGGCGCGCGACGCCGCGGGCAGATGCTTGTTACTTATAATAAATATAACATGTTTATTATGACGTATCCAAGAGCCTAGTGTAAGGTCTAAAGAAAATAAAGCACTTAGATCAACAAAAATTTAATTTTCAATTATGATCTCTTTCCAGACGTAATAAAACTCAACATCAGCACCGCGCCCACCCACGAAAGCATCGACAGAGCATCGAACGAGATATCAGCGCTATCGGAAGTGGCATCTCTCTTTGACGTGGATAGGAAGAATGTTGTGTACGTGGTCCAGCGAAGGCAGCTGGCGCAGCCGGTGTGGATCGGGACTGAAAGGGTCCTGTTCTTTAAAGATGCTACAGGTTATTATCATCACACTGGATTCAACACACAAATTCAAATTATCTTTATACATATATGATAATAATAACAATGCAAGTTAGAATAATCTAATGTGGAACACATATTAGTATATTAGTAAATTCCTTCGTTAGGTGTTTTTATAAAAACAATGTGTTGCTCTGTAAAACAAAGTTTATTATTAAAGATTTTGTTTTTTATTTTGCAACGTACATCGGTGAACAAGTGAGAGCGGCTATGTCAGACGTCTATCTGACATTGACATTTCATACTCCAAACAAAACATCAATTTAATCAGAAATCAGAAATCAATATCTTTATTTATTTAGGCTTACAAAATAAGCACTTAGACAAGTCAAATTTAATACTATAGGTACATAATTATCAAAATAATATAAGAAATAAAGTGATAATTGATTTTAAGTTCGCCTCACTTTTTTGTCCTAATACGTAGAATAGGTATTCTGCATTTACATATAAAATAAAATAAAATTTAAACTTGAGTAGGTAAATTCATTTTATACATAACTCTATCATAACTGGTAATCATTTCCAGCGGCCACAACAGTAGTGCATGCGCTGAAGAGCTGGGTGTACCAGACATCGGTGCTGGAGGGAGCTCGCTCCGAGACTCCAGACTTGGCGAGGCAGATCAGGTCGTTATTTGGAACCAGAACATGTATGAATAATGCTGGATGATACACACAGCATCATCTAGCCCCAAGCTAAGCAGAGCTTGTGGTATGGCTAGCTAACTGATAAATAACTTAGATATTTTTTATCATAGAAAACACCCATAACCTCAGAAAAAAATATTTCTAGTAGGATTTTCGAAATCCGGGACAATTAGGCCCAATTACTGGACACGGGACAAGAAACGAAATTCCGGGACAATCCCGGAAATCCCGGTCATCTAGCTACACCAATAAACATCCATCTTGTATTATGTATTAAGCATATCAGTTATCTAGTATCCATAAAACAAGCTCTGCTTAGCTTGTAGCTGTGCTTGTAGTTAGATATTGTGTGAATTACTCCCAGCATTATTAAATCATTTATAATTTACATCCAACTTCGTACGAAGCGAAGTGATAAGCAATAAGTTTGTTATAATTCCAGATTCCCGCCCTCCACTGGCTATCACATCTTACTGAGCGTGGTCCAACCGCAGCCCGCGCCGTTTGACGCACAGCATGCTGTTGAAGGTAAAACTAACTATGTATGATTTTGATCAAATCTGAGTAGTTTTTAAGTTATCCATAATAATGCGAGAAATTTTTTGGATTTTTTGGGCTGAGCCGACTGACGATGACGACTCGTCGTCGGTCGGCTCGGCCCGTTCGGCTGCGCTCGCCTTATTTCGGAAATCATTAATTTCCACCTCTGCGTCTTACCGCCCCTCTCGCGTGAGCGAGTGGAGGCAGGAACGAGAATGATTTTTAAAATGATTGATATTTTTTCGTTGCTTCCTATTTATTTTGAATAAACGATTGTTTTCTCAAATATTTTTGTTTATTTAATTAGATTTAAATATTTTTACGATAGGCGCAGCGTAACAGATATTTGAATAAAGATGTTTATAATGCATAAAAATCCCTTGAAAATGACTCGTTTTTTGGTAAAAATATGGCAAATTAGTTTCGATCTCATTTAATGATGATTACGTTCTTTGAAAAACTAAAACGCTGCTTTTTCTTATCCAATTTTGTGTCTAAAATTTTATTGAAATCGAGCCGATACTTTCCAAATGAAATGAAAGCAACGTTTGTATAGCGGCTCGGGTGTTCGCACCGACCTTAAGTTAAAAAGCCTAATGAACGTGCAATATTTATAATTATAATAGGTAGTAATATAGAGACCATTAATCGGTTCCTACAAAGAAAATGCTTATAAATATTGCACAACAATTTAGCTTTCAAATAAAAAAAGAATCATCAAACTCAGCAACCCAAAGAATCATCAACTCGGCAACCCAGAAAAACCGCTTTCTATACATTTGAATTGAGAACCTCTGAAGTCGTTTGAATAAAAAGAAATTCAAACAAAGAAAATGTAGGTCTGTTACACAAAATGGTGGGCGTCGTATCCAGTGTTGCCCCCATGCGCCTGTTATTCAGCTTAAAACCTTTTACTGTGTTTCCACAGACTACATCGGTTCGTTCGTGGACGAGTTGAGCGACCTTCACAACTTCACTCTCAAGTCGCAGTTCCTATACATGTTGAACTTCGACTTTCAAGCCAAAGAGGTCAGTATAACTTCACCATCATCATCATCATCAGTCTATATTAGTCCACTGCTGGACATAGGCCTCCCCTAATGAGCGCCCTGTCTTCAGCTTGACGCATCCAGCATCCGCCAGCAGTCTTTCGCAGATCGTCATCCCACCTAGCCGGAGGAGTATAAGTTCATCATTCATTAATCAATAACTATTTCAAGAATCCGGCTCGAAGGACCAAAGTAAGTAAACGTATGGTGAAGGTCCACACTTCGTGATAATTGATAAGATGATTTATTAATGTAAGGATGGGAGTGACAAATGAGACCACCCGAGTCCGTGTCAAAACGTGAACTGCTTGAAATGATACTTATGCTAGGTACACAATGCGAGCGTCTCGTGAGAACCGCCGCGTTGGCAAAATAATGACTTGACTGTAAAAAGTTAAAAACAACTTTCATAATTCTCAAAAATCTAAGTTGTTACAGAGATTACTTAAAACAAACTTTCACACAGACTTTCCTATTTATTATAATAGTAAGTAAGATGTATAGCATCTAGTATCAATAGCACAAGCTCTGCTTAGCTTGGGGCTAGATGATGCTGTATTTATTGACCAGCATTTCATTATTCATCTTTTGTATATGAATGGTCAGGTAAAAGACTCGTACGGCAGTCACTTCGCAGTCCGGCATGACAGGCTACACCTACTGCTAACGCGGCTGGAAGAGCGCGCGGCGAGCGGCGCGGCGCTGCCTACCGCCAACCTGGCGCTACTCGCCGTGCCGTGCGCCGTAGCACCGCTACTCATCTACACCAGCGATGGTATGTCTAATGGGTGCTCCACATTCACACGAGAACTTCGCGAGAACGCGAGAAACATGCGAGAAACGTGAATGTGGAAGCGATTCGCGTATTCTTCTCAAGTTCTCGCGTTGTTCTCGGGCTTTTCTCCACTTTTTGTCGGTTTTTTGGCACGAGACAAAGGAGCGCGAGAACGTGAGAACAGGCGAGAACGTGTATTGACTCCACACTCGCATGTTTCTCAGTAGCGCGCGTCATCGTCATCGAGCGCGAGAACTGTAGCGAGAACTATTTGACAACTTTGTGAGAGTGTGTACCCAAAGAAGTTTTCGCTACAGTTCTCGCTGAGAATCTCCGGAGATTCTCGCGTGAATGTCTCTCGTGAATGTGGAGCGCCTATAACAGAAAACATAATTGTCTCTAATGGAGGCCATACACGCTAGCTCTACCGGAGAGGTAATCTTTGCATGTATGCCTACGCAGGTCAACCGAACAATGGTAGCTAGTGTGGGGACGTTCCGGTGTATCGGAGCGGTCTTCAGTTCTCTTTGCGATGGCACATACACCGTACGGTGTCACTCGAAAGAATCGATTTTCGATCTTGCGCCGGTCGCCTGCGCAGGTGCAAAAACCTGCACAGGTCTATTCCCACACACATTCCTGTCTACCAGCGCAGGCATACCTGCACAGATTACCTCTCCGGTAGACCGTAGCGTGTATGGCCAGCATAATACAACGCCAACAAGTGGCCCTGGCGGAAGATCAGCGTTGGACGCTATCTTGCATTCAACTCGTGCTGAGTCAGAGCCAATTTTGTAGGCAGACTGAGGATATTATGTACCTATATTATTGATAAAATCTTTATTTTATAAACAAACAAAGGTACTAGACCTTTGTTTGTTTATAAAATAAAGATTTGTTTTATAAAGTTTTAACTGTGATTCTTTTGACATTGACACTGGCAGAGTTGTGGCAACATAGACACAGCGAGTCGTAAAACAAGAAGAAGAAGAAAATGTCTCGTGTCAAATTTGTATTACTAGTGTAGTGTGCGGCTTCGCACGCATTGTTTCTAAGGAAACGTTTAAGGCTATTTCTATCACATGGGAACTTGTTTATGGGATTACAAGTAGCCTATACATTATTCCAGTGCTAGAACTTCGTCTATTCAAATTTCACCCCGATGCGTTCAGTAGCTTTTGGGTGAAAGAGATTTCAGTAGCAACGAGGGCAAAGGAAGGTAAAGCATTTACTGCCCACAATTACATAGATCCTAAAAGGACTAAATACACAGCAACAATAATGGCATTCCCTCAAAATAATATGTACGTATATTATATAAGAATAGTCAACTATACTCAAGACAAAAATATACGTAAAATGAACAGGAATGATTGCTGGTTATCGGCCAATTACGAATTTCTAACAATAATTCTCGCAGAACCTATAAAATGCAAAGTAGTCTACGTAAAACAGCAAAAAGATGTCGCCCAACGTGGGGCTCGAACCCACGACCCTGAGATTAAGAGTCTCATGCTCTACCGACTGAGCTAGCCGGGCTGTGATATCACGCTCGAAATTAGCCATGGGTAACTACAATTTGTAGATTACAGTAGATGGCAATGAATATTTTATACAAGAATTTCAAACTATTTTTAATAAAACCCAATCTAGGTTGGATATTATCTATAAGATTGATTGTTATTGGGGAGGCTTCCGACTGGTACTGACATGGATCAATTGAGCTACCTTTAGACTGTTTGCAACCGTCTGCAGTTAGCTCAATGGTTTCATAGTTGTAATTTTTTCTATTCCTTGATTGTAATTTTTGTTACAAAAATACTAAAATCCGATTGCAAATTCCCTAATATTTAACTCTGTTAAGTTTTGCAAGACATATAATAAAATATAATAATCATCAAAATCGGTCCACAATTAACGAAAAAACCATTAACACAAGGCTGAGTTATACCTATATTACAAATTCTACTATCATTATATACTATCATTATGTTTACCAGACTTTATCATTGCATCACTACATAGGTACCTACCTAGTATAAAACAAAGTCGCTTTTTCTGTCCCTGTGTCCTTATGTCCCTTTGAATGCTTAAATCTTTAAAACTACGCAACGGATTTTGATGCGGTTTTTTTAATAGATAGAGAGATTCAAGAGAAAGGTTTATATGTTTATAATACAACCGTGCGAAGCCGGGACGGGTCGCTAGTATTCATATAAACAAGACAAACCTATTCTTTACTGACAAAAACTAACAACACTTCTTTCCTTCAGGTAAACCGATAGCATCCCCCGTGCAAGCCTTCCTGTCCCCCAAGTGGGGGGGAGTGGTCCTCTCCTCCCCCTCCCAGAGCGACTGCGAGTCCGGGACCTGGAGTCCGGACACGAGGCTCATCATGGGGACGTTTGTCTCACAGTTACGGAAGCTTCTAGGAATCGCCGAGACGGTGAGTTAAAATATCATCAGCCTATATTAGTAGCTGAACATAGGCCTTCCCTAATGAGCGCCATAGCGCCCTGTCTTCAGCTTGACGCATCCAGCATCTGCCAGCAGTCTTTCGCAGATCGTCATCCCACCTGGCCGGAGGGCGTCCTACACTACGTTTGCCAAGTCGAGATCTCCACTCAAGAACACGTTTACCCAACGGTTGTCGGTTCTTCGCGAGATATGGCCGGCCCACTGCCACTTCAGCTTGCTAATTCTTTGAGCTATGTCGATAACTTTGGTTCTCTGTCGGATGTATTCATTACGAATTCTATCCTTCAAAGAAACTCCTCACATAGCTCTTTCCATAGCTCGCTGGCGACTTTGAACTGGTGGACGAGCCCTACCGTGAGTGTCCACGTCCAAGCTCCGTAGGTCATTACGGGTAGGACGCACTGATTGAAAACTTTCGTTTTCAAACATTGCGGTTTGGACGACGAGAAGACTCGGTCGCTGAGATAAATTGTTATTATTATTTATTTATTACTAGCGACCCGCCCCGGCTTCGCACGGTTGTATTATAAGTATATAAACCTCCCTCTTGAATCATTCTACCTATTAAAAAAAACCGCATCTAAATCCGTAGCGTAGTTTTAAAGATTTAAGCATTCAAAGGGACATAAGGACATAGGGACAGAAAAAGCAGCTTTGTTTTATACTATGTAGTGATATAATTTTCCAGGAGTACATAACAGGGGCCCACTTAGAGCCCCTGCGCTCTGTGTCCCCCCGCTCGTGGGAGGTGGACGCGCTGCTCCGCATCAGGACCTTGGAACAGATCAACGGCGCTCAGAGGACGCTGCAGTCTCTCGCACAGCTGTTAGGTACCGTATAACGGGGTTAATAGAAACACTGGGGTTAATTGAATCACTGGAGTGAATAGAAGCATGGGTGAATGGAATCACGGGGGTTAATAGAAACATTGAGGTTATTTGAATCACTGGGGGTGAATACAAACACTGGGGTAAATAGAATCACGGGGGTTAATAGAAACATTGAGGTTATTGGAATTACTGGGGGTGAATAAAAACACTGGGGTGAATAGAAACACTGGTAAATGGAAGCACTGGGGTGAATAGAAACACAGGGAGTGAATAGAAATGGTCTAAATACTGGAGCAAGACATTACTCGCCGAAAGAGGTACATTTATTTTACAAATGCATATTAATTATTTAAAAATACAAGTGAATATAGTAGTTAATCCTTGGTAAAAAATAATGTGTAGGCAGGCTCCATGTGAATAGTTTTTACTAAATAGGTAATCATTGCTGTAATTAATGTTACATCTATGATATAAAAATGTCATATCTATGATATAATTATATCGTCGTTTCTTACTCGATATAAAATCATTTACTATGTACTTAGTACTTTCAACCTACACATACCATTCGCTCTTTTCAAAGTCTAACTTGACTTCCTTTTTAAAATTTTCGCTCCATTGACGCAATTCCAAATACTAGTATTGCGTTTAAAAATCAAACAAAAAGATGTACATAGGATTGCTAATCATTTTATGCAGATAATTTAAAGGGGTACTACACTACACGGTATTCAGGTCCCCTAACCCTTAAGTGGTGTAATAAGATTTAGGGTCCCTAAGGGACGCACTCGTACCCGGATGATATTCAGGGATATTCATTAACTACCGGGTAGTTAGGGCCCTGAATAACGTGTAGTGTAATACCGCTTTAAAGTATAGAAAGATAATTAAACCAGAATTCCCTCCTCAGGTGAAATCTCCAACATAGTAATAAACGACGAGGTCGGCGCAGCGATCCAACAAGCGGTGGACGCCACCTACAACGCCAGCGAGCTGATGAAGGAAGGTCGGCTCCTGGCTGCGTACCAGGAGTCGCAGCGAGGGTTCGTGGCTGCGGAGACGGCCTTCATGGAACCCAGTCTACTGGCGCTTTTGTATTTCCCTGACGATCAGAAGTAAGTTGATTTGAATGTGGAGAGAAATAAGGGGAGAGGAAGACCGAGGAAAATACAGAGATCTTTTCATGAGTCACTCAGTTTTCTCTTATATATAGACAGAATAGATTTAAAATACGATGTACCCTTGGTCTGACTCGCACTTGGCCATTTTTTTGTCTATAGCTATATCAGGGGGGGTATTTCAATTCATCGGGAAGCCCTTCGGATACGATATCGGACACTTTTGATTATGAGTGCTATTTAAAAAGAGCGTATTCGACAACTTTGACATTTAAATTTGGATCAGTAGTCCCTTACTTTAGATATGAAATCAAAATAGCGTGCTAAAGATCTGACGGAAATAGAAGCGAATTCGAATTGGATGTTTCCGTTACGGAAACGAATCGAATAAAATACCACTTCAGGAATGGTTCAACCATTGAACAAATTAAAAGAAAAATATCGAACTAAACTTTATGTTTTCGAAATTTAAATGATTTCACGTTTCGTTTCAGGTACGCCATCTACATTCCGTTATTCCTGCCAATTATGTTTCCTGTTATATTGTCTCTCAAGAACCTATTACTCTGGTTCAGAGGCAAACCAGTGCATAAGGAGAAGGCTGATTGATTAAGTATTTATATATTCATAGTGTTGTGAATAAATAATTTATTTTGATTACACGGACTTTTTTACTTGTTGTGTATTGTGATGGATTTATTTCTCGACCTACCTTATGTTTATAAGAGATCCCTGAGTTCGGTTTGAATATAGAATCGATTAAGACGTCATCCTCATGTTGAATTTTGATCGATGACGTCTCGATAACTATCATCATCATCGTCAACCTACATATATTAGTCCTGGACAGGCCTATTGAGCGCCATAACTAACATCGATACTTCTATAGGTATAGGCAAACCGCGTTCAGAGCTTAGAGGATATTAGGTTTATATTTTTTTTTGTACCAAAGACAGTAGGTATGACTATGTTCCGTATAACATCTTCGGATATAACACAGATGGAAGGAAATGTGGCCTGTCTAATGATTCTTCCAAACAGAAAATAAAAGAAAGTGCACGACTACATGTGTGCGAACTACCATGCTCAAATCTCGGTACCAATACAAGTACAACACTTTTGTAACACTTCATATATAACAGTGAATATAACGAGTGGAAGAACTTGTTCTCGTTTTAAATATAAATTGGACACCACCGTGTTTGGTTTATAGAAAGTGTATTATATTATGTTCGCTAGGCCTCGTTCGCACGGGCGCTAAAAAAGCGTTGCTTTGTCGCCAACGCCGACGTTAAAAATGGAACTCTGCACAATTAGTTCTAACGCCCAGCTCTCAAAATGGAACAGAGCGCGATATAAAAGCGTCGCGTTTTAAAACCGCTGTCGTATGAACGTCTACTTGGAATTGCATTTGTTCTATTCAAACACTTTTAACGGACGTTAAAAAAGCTCCCGTGCGAACGAGGTCTTCAGGTTTACATGTAAATGTTTTTCAAAAACATTCCCACCACTGACTTAATGCCTCTAAAATAACTCCACCGTTGTCCTTGAAACCAGAGGTTCAGCATCATGAGTAGAATCCAATACGGATGAAAAAAAATGATTCAATTTTTACTCATTTTTTAAAGAAAATTTTTATAAACACTAAAAGTTTGCTCACAAACACGTGACACAAGTACTTCGACCAGGCGACACGTGGCATGTGCACCTCAGTGTCGGATCACCTTCTGTGCGAATATCCCGTCTTTTGAAGGGCACAAGTAATGAAGTTACGATCCAAGTAAGGCGCGGGTTAAGTACTTACGTAGGTAGGTACTTAAAGTATGTAGAGTGACTATGGCATCGTGTACGATAGCGAAGACATAAAATATCAAAATCTTGCAAAACCAAAATAGGTGTTAAGCTTTTCTCATCGGTTTTGGATTCTACTCATGATGCTGAACCTCTGGTTTCAAGGAGAACGCTGTTCACACTAACACCCTGTATATAAAAGAAAGTCGTGTTTGTTACAACACTTATAACTCGAGAATGGCTGGACCGATTTTTATGTTTTTTCTTCGTCGGGAATAGCATATTATGTATAAAAATATGATATTTGACAAATAAATAAATTTCCCCGCGGGCGACGCTGCGGGGCGCCGCTAGTTTTTTATAAAAAATAACCTAAGTTTACCTAAGCATGCTAATATATTTATACAAACAAACAAATCTTTGTACCCTCGAAAAAGTATAACGGGAGCTAGACTTCCGTAAAAAATAAATGGTTTCAAAATAAAACTGCAAAACTGCTCATATAATTTATAATACTGAGTTCTTAACAATAAACTTACAATTAATTCATTGTGCATTAGGTACTTGTGTCTATATTTATTAATCTAAGCTGTGAAATGTTGTAATATTGATATGTTTTACTGTAACATACGCCCTTTCAAACCCTGCATTTACTTGACCAAGCTTATGCCAGTATCTAATCAGTACTTATATAATATTGCTTAACACCTAATACAATTCAATTTAAATTATTAGCCCCTTACAGAACTGAAGAACATGGTTTTAATAACTTCCTATCGATAGTTTTCAAAACGTAACTACAGCCTAAGCGTCTCAATTTTTTCATAAACAACCTTCAAATGTAAACTTGCACACTTTTAATAACTACTAAGTATGCGCGCCCTTTTAAACGTCTTATCTCGTACTTAAATTATAGAAATTATTTTTAAATCCCTTTAGGATTCAACCCAATCGGTTTCAGTAATCATCGCAACGTTTTCCCCCTTTCCCGGCAAATATTCAAATTCCCAAAGAGAATTCCCCAAAACTAGAGTCTCCCCTTCCAACAATTCGAAATTCAGGGTGTAACAGTCATCCTCGCAGGGAGACCTAGGCTTTAACTGTATGTAGCTCTTCCCCTTAAGCTGGGACATTACAACCAACCCCACATCCAGCTCCAAATACTTGAACCTATGCGTATCATAGTTCTTAGACAACAGCAACCAGTTGAAATGAGATGGAGGAATATGAGGTGACAGAAAGTAAGGTCTCGGCGCTAGAATCCTAAAAGCTTTGACCGCTCGAATATCACAATTCTGGAAGTGGACGAACCAACTAGGAATATCATTATTTGTAATTCGTGAGACTATTTCTTCCAAGTCCATGGGTTGGCGACCTATACGGATGTTAGAGAGGATCCTGCATGGGACTGAGGTTCGGAGTCGATCGTCGTCGCTGATGAGAGCGGTCAGGTTGAGGTCTGAACGGGAGACGGACCAGTCGTAGTGAGCGTCGGAGACGATGACGGGCGCGCCTCGAGCCAGGTGATGGTTGAACACTTCGTTGTAGTTGGAGTCTGCGACGCGCTCGATTGTTTCTGGGAATGAAAGCAGGAGCTGGGGAGAGTTGTCTTCGAAAGTGGTTCAGAAATACCAATCTACTTCTATTGTAAACCGGTTATAACAGGTAGGTATTTTATTAGAACAACCAAAGATGAAAACCAAAAAAAACTAAACTAATCCAAACTAGTCCAAATTATTCCATTTCATTAAGTACCAGTCGGAAGCGTCTTCGATACCTGGAACTGGTATTGAAAATCTGACGAAACTAGGCAAATTGGTCTAGCACAGAAATTAGGTACTTAAATTTTTAATAGTGCTAAAAATATTCTGGTTCTCGTAAAACAAATGAATACCTACCTATTTAACTAATCTAGGCAGGTACCTTACCAAAAAATTAAGTTTTAAATGTAGGTGGAATGGGTCAAATCAAAAACAAATCTGTAAATAAACTAATAAAATAAATAGAACAACGACAGCGTCATTCCAAGATTTCGTACAGCTGAAAACAAAGCTAGAGTACCAATGGTAAAAATGAGCGCAAGCGTAAAAAATTTACAAAGCAATCATGTAAAACGAAAACAAATAAAGCTAAGACATAAAGAATGCGAAGTCTGATGATTGAGTTGGTATCTCCAGTAAGTAGGGCTACTCACTTATGGCTTCACAAGCTATGCAATCCGCAGCCGAAACAACATTTCCATCCACAGCTGGTGGTCGAGACTTCTCTATCAGGCATCTATTGTTATACAAAGGAGTCCAGTCCCAAACTGGCAGCAGTTTAATCAGCAACGTCCTCGTCACAGCGGAAACATGCCATTGGAACGTATCAGTCTGGCTCACGGTAAAACCAATAGCAATCACCATAACCAGAAAAAGAAACACCCTGGTCCACCATTTAAAAGATGCCTTCCGCACTGCGTTAGTCAGCGGACGGCAAATTATATCCATCTCTTCATCACTAATCCCTGCTTCCTTGCAATATTCGTAGAAGGACCGAACTTCTGAGTTGATTAGCTCGAATTTCTCGCGCTGAGACATAACTGCCCCGTTTTTGAGAGACATTTTGCCCAATGACCTACTCTCGCACAAAGCGATCGATAGTAACGTTGCGGCGTGGCTTATCGATAATGAAAATTCGCGCGCGCGCGGAATGTCTCGTTAGGCGGAAGTCATCACGACACACCTTGTAGGTACTACATGTTGATTTTTTTGCTATCCCCATTTTTGTCATACTTATGTTATAGTATAAATCAAAGTAATCCTGTAAAGTAGTACTTTAAATCAACAAAGAAAATAAAAATCAAGGGAAAGAAAAAAATTATATACCTATCTAACCAGTATTTGCAATAGACACAACCTCCAGACTGTTTTCAACGTTATAGCTAAAACAGTTTAAAGTAATATTTTCTAGACATCACAACTTTTCTTCTCTTAAATCAAAATGCAAAATACCTGAAATCTATTCTCATAGATCAAAATGCAGGTAACTGACTGACCACAAGAGCACAAACGGAGCACAATTAAAAAAAAACATTATCTGAAAAATACATTTTTTATTTGGACTTTGTCTATTGGATTTTTTTAACACTGGCAACAAAAAAAAGTCTGAAACTCATCCGCCATATTGAAAGTTCTAATGTGGGAAGTCGGTCAAACACTGACCTTATTAGTTATTTCTCTAAATTGCCCTGCAATTTATGGCTAACGTTTTATTTATAAAATAATATATATATTTAGTGACTTTAGGATTGTGATTAAAGTTTCATCGAACGTGTATTTGCAGATTTGCAATTTGTCTGATGGAAACGTCACAGCGCCATGTTGTATCCCTGCGCTGATTGCAGGCACGAGAAATCTGCCAACCCGTTTATTTTCCGGGATTAGTTCCCGATAATAAAACGAACCGCGATTTTGTATTCAAATATATTTTAGTTTGTATTTGTTAGCAAATGTCAAAGAGTTTCGGTGGAATCGATGCATCCGTGTTGTCGCAATTCGTGTGATAAGTTCTAACACAAACTGCAGTCTAGTGCATCTGCGAAAGTTGAAAGGACTGTGTTGTAAAAGAAGACGTGACAATTAGCCAAAATTCCGGTCCCTACGCGTAGACGAGAAGGTGCCTACCCACCGGGGCAGTCAGGCGAAGAGATGAACAACAAACGCAAAAGTCGCCAAGGACCGCCGAGGTAACTGGTAACTTTTAGTTTTCGGATGACATGTCTTTGTTGTTAGCGATCGATGTTGGGTGCATTGCGAATTTGTCGCTGTATCGCTGAATAATATTGGTGTAGGTGGGCGGCTCGGTGTTGTGAACGTAAACAAAGTGGTGGTGTGTTTAGTGAGGAGGCGCGGCGCGTGCAGCGGAGCTCGCCGCTGCGCGAGGTGTTTGCCCTACTTTAGTTGCGTACTCGAGGCGATGGATATAGCCACTAGATCAGCTGTTCGCGACCCGTTCACGCCTCCACCTATCTTCAATCTGCAGGCAGGACCAGTGATAGCCACCTTGCATTCAGCTTTACGTTTTCCTTTTCCTTTTCGCTCAGTTGAGTTCCTACAAACTCACTGTCACTTTTACATTTTCATTGTATAGGAAGTAGGTTCAATAGTACTTTCACTCCATAGAATCTAAACTCAAGATAATACCTGGCAGTAATCCAAAGTTCTTAATTAGAACAGTTTTCTAATAGTACTTTAAACTAGTTAGTTAGTGATAATTTATCAGGTGATTTACTATTGCGGAGAGAAAAGGTATTTAGACTTATTTTTACCTGGTAGTTTGCAGTGATTTGTGTGAGTGTGGACCCAGTGTGTCTTGTTACTGAAATATCTAGCAGTGTCTATGGATTCAACATTTTTTTAAATTGTGAGATCTCAAAAACTGACTCTGCCATGACAACCTACTAAAAATTTATTGTTTTGCTGATAAATTTTGACTTTATGATTGATATTTAAAAAGGTAGGCTTACTACAGGAGGACTGCAAACATAGGAAAAAACTGAAGATCAACCTTGTTCTAAATTAGCCGCTCATAGTTTTATTGTCACTGCCCCTTCATTCCATGACTTTAAAAATTCAACAAACCGGACCCTAGCAGAAAACGATAAAACTAGGCACATGTTGCATATAACAAAGAAGACAAGTCAAAACCTATGTACCTTAGTCATTACCATGCAACTAGAATGATATTACCTGGACGCTTCTATTTGAATCTCACAAGTTGCAAAAAGTGTGCATGTATTGTACAAAGTTTACATAAACCTTAAACAAAGCTTCCATAAATCTGCATGTATGAAATCTAAACATCCAGCAGTATTACATATAAGCTCTGATAAAAAGATGCAAATTCAACATTACCTGGGATTAAAATTGCTTAGAACAAATAAATATACTACATAGTATAAAACAAAGTCCCTTTTTCTGTCCCTATGTCTTGACTGCTTAAATCTTTAAAACTACGCAACGGATTTTGACCCGGTTTTTTTAATACATAGAGTTATTCAAGAGGAAGGTTTCTACGCATACTAAAACCGTGCAAAGCCGGGGCGGGTCGCTAGTCAAAGAATAAAACTAATTTTGATATGTGCTGCATATTTTATGCTAAGCACTTACATGTTATGAAAAAAATATCATGTTACTGTTTGTTTTGAAAATAAACCATCGCTTGAGATTGTTGTTTGGTCTTCAAATGAATGAGGTTATAATAAACTTATATAATGGAACCACTTCCATTCTAATAGCATATTAATTTCTGGACCATTGTATAATTACAAACTTGTAAACAAAAAAAAATGTATTTGGTAACAGTAGTTTTGTGTCTCAAAATTCCTATATATTTCGCCAAATCTGGGGAACTACCACAAGTATGATAGTGTAGAACGGTATTCCCAGTAAAATGGCAGACTTGTAAGATGTCATAGCACCTATGGGTCACACATAACACAATAAAAGTCAATGTGATAAAATGAGACAATACACATGAGTCACAGACTTGTACTCAAACTATATGCAGAGCTGGAAGCATTAACTTGAACAAACACCAAATTAACTAACGACTTTACAGATACTTGAAGGTTAGGTTTGTTATTAGGTGAAAACAATATGATGGTTAATTATTATTATTCTCAAATCATGTTGTATAGAGAATTTTCTCTGAGTCATACCTTCATAAGTATTTTAGATAAAAGTTTATTGATTATTATGATTAAAAGGAAGTACCTACCTTTTAATAAACTCGAGGAATGTAATACTTGCGTCAAACCTGTTTTGTATTTCTTTTTGAACATAAATAAAAAATAATAAAAGGAATACCTTACATGAAAACTGGATGAAAACTATTGAAATAGATTTTTATTTGTTTGTAATCTCTGGAAGTAATGAGATAGATAAAAAGTAAAGTTACAACTGACATTTCACATAGCATCATCTAGCCTCAATGTAAGCAATAAATCTGTGGACCTATTCTAGAAAGATCTCAAGATATTTTATCTCAAACCTAAGTGTTAAAGGGTTTATTTTATCTATGTAAAGGTACAGAAAGGAAGTAGGTAGTTATTGCAGCCACATAACAGACCTCAATGCTGAGCGCCTTATCCAAAATACCTATCACAAGCCTTCCACCTTCACTGCAAATTTGTCACTTGCGCAGAGTTCCCTGCTATTTGGATATATTAGTATAGCTTTAATAGCCCAAGTCGAGCCCTTAATACTCAGTTCTTTAGCTTAATGATGCCTAGTATGTCTAGGCTGAAGAAAAGAAGTATATATTGGTCTGTACTGTTCAGTTTCTGGGCAGTTCCCTGTTTGTTTCTCTGGTTGGCTTCTAGGGCTTCTTATAGACAATTTTAAAGCTATTTCCACCAATATGAGACTACACAAAGAGGTTTTGGAGAGTCATGTCCAACACCGGACAGTTGTTGATGATTACCACTTGTCCACAGGTCACCACGCGGCAGAGTAGTTGCAGAGGGTGTATACAACAACGCTCATTTTATGCACGCAGCAACTTCACACGTCGGAGACGTTGTGCAAATTCTCACTCAATCCGGCAGCCTTTGGGAGGGAGTCTTTAAGACTTTCAGCGCACAGTTCGAGGTGAGAACTCCCCATTTTTACCCGTGAGGGTTTGATTCCGTTTTCTCTCTGGGTGCAATCAGCCCAAGATCATCATATGAGTGGTACAAATTACCCCAGATTGGGTTAAAGCCACACCCAATTTGTGTCACCTGAACTCACTGGACTTGGGTAGATATAGGCTGAAGATGATGATAATATCCATGGTAGTATATCGGGGATCTATTACCTCGATGCAAACGGCTGAAAGGTTTTTGATGTATGAGATAATAATAGACTCCTGAATACTGGCTTTGTTTGCATTTGCACTAAGCTTCATTTGGTGAATATTGCCCTCTGGATTCCTGAATTGTTGAAGTTACAATTCAGCAATTTCTGACCAGATTAAGGATATCTACTTTCTGGCTGCGGTTTTGCATGGGTTGCTCTTTGTTATTCTAGATAAACTTAAACGGGGTGAGTAGACTCAGGGGTGAATAGATATGGATCAAATATAGGAGCAAGACATTACCCGGCTGGTAGCAGTGGTGGTCCGGGACTGTTTCACAGACCTTTTCCTGTGTCAGTCGATCTAATCTCTGCAAAAGGATGCATTGCTCCAGTATTTCATGCATTTCTATTAACCCTTTCGAATTATATCAACTCAACGCTTCAAGAAACAACCATCGAAAGTTTCGCGTTTTGAATATTAGAATGATGATAGTATGTATGAAGTTTGGAATTGATTTAATTGGGCTGTTTGTCAGGGCCTCCCAAGGAAGTTACTAGTTTGATTGCCTGTAATATTATATAATATAATTTGCTTGAAACATTTGCCTTTAAAATTATTACCTTGCTGCGTTGAATAGCTTTACCAAACAATAATAATAAAAAATAATAAACGAAAGACAATAATTATAATATATGCAGGAATTAAACTAATCATGAATCAAAGTTTTATACACTATTCAATAGCCATAAACAAAAAAAAACAACTTACTAAATTAAGCTTCTGATTACCGGTAAACATGCATTTTAAAAAGTATTTCTATGAATGCAAGGTTGCTGTCACAACATTCTTGTGCCTTAGCAAAAACCCATAAAATACATGATAAATGAGCTTGGGTATCTCAAGTATTGTGTTCTGACTAAATACTCAAGTTATAATTTCAAGTGTTAGAATGTTGAACTTATTCTTCACTCAAGTGTCTATCCTTCCATCAGAAAGTTTTATGTTTAACTTGAGGATTTTAAGCTTTATGACCATACGAATTTGAAGCTAATCAGTAGGTTACTGAAAAGTAGTCAACAAATATTCCTTGCAACAAATCTCATATACAGCAAACGGTCTGACGTTGCCGCACACACGTGGTAATGTGATAAAATAATAATAGGTCCCAATGAGTTACATTGCGGGTGTTGCTATGTAACATATCATACAAAAAAATTTTGGTCATCTGGTACCCATAACACAACATTACTTTTATCGGATAACTTTGAGCTAGATGTTGCTGTGTGAAATGTTCAACTTTTTAAAATTATTAAAAATAATTTTAAAAAGTTGAACTCAATTGTCAGATGGATGGATACATGTACCTACCTCAACATAGATACTTACGTATCCAATAGTCCTAGTCATCTCGTTGGTTTTTCTCAAAATCGTCTCTTCATGCGTTACTAAAGAAACCACTCTGAAAGTATTTCTAGCATATCGGGTTACGTTTTGCAATTCCTAAATAAAAAGCATGTTCTGATTTAACTTTCTCTTTATATCACAAAACTCCAAGATTACTAATTACAACATTTACAACGTAATTAATAACAATGTTTTGAACTCGTTATTATAATTGTTACCTACTTCAGAAGTGTTACAAGATTTGTGAACTATTCAGTTGTTTTGTTTTCAATTCAAAGTCTGGCGGTCAAGGCTACGCCATTACAATTTTCAAATCGAACAGACGTCAGCAATTTAAACTTTATGTAAAATCATGTATGAATGAACTGTATGTATATGTAGATAGATTTATTTGAATATGTAGTAGAACAATCAGGTTTTTGAGTGACATCCGTGGCGCAGCGGACAAAAGTCTGCCTGCGGCTCAGGAGGTTGCGGGTTCATTTCCCGCTTCTGGACAAATAATACAAATACAAATTCAAATGTTTTTATTTCATTCACAATGTTCACGCATCTTAAACAATATTTTGAAGCCAAATATTTGTACGATTGCATATATTTGTTTAGTGGTCTTGTTGCTTTCTATATGTATAATACAAAATATAGTAAAAAAAATTAAGTAAATATATCAGTCATCTAGCACCCATAACACAAGCTCTGCTTAGTTTGGGGCTAGATGATGCTGTGTGGGTTGTACAGCATTTATTTGTCAGCAAAGGGTTTTTATAGCGCCATTCTGTCCAGACCTGTTCCACCCTTGTCCACTCTTTCGCGGCTACTGATGTCTCTAGGTCACCAACAAGTAATTACTGAGATTTATTGTCTACTTGAGGTGTTAATCCAACTCACTAGCCAGCCGCCTATTTGAGCTTTTTATTACGTTAAACAAAGCATTTTTTTTAAATAACCATCTGAAAGTTTATGATACATATCATACGCTTTTTTTCAATGTCTTGATAATAGTTTTATTTTGTATAGTTTAGGCAGAGATACATAAATCAGAAATGAGTAACTTATTTCTATAGGCTTACAAAATAAGGACTTAGACAAGTCAACTTTCAAACCTTAAATAATTATCAAAAGAATACAAGAAAGGTTTTCTTTTCGCTTCAATGTACGTTGCTCTTTGTGGCCACCAAACTCTTTCGTATCTCATAATCAAAAATCGTTATCCTCCATCTAGAATTGTATACGAAGAAATAACCATCTGAGTATAATTTACTTAGTGAAGGCGGATTCGCTTCGCTCGGTAAAAAAATCGCTAATGATTCCACGAATGCAGTTTTCGCAAAAGGTGTAACTACTGAGAATTTCCCATCTCCTCTTCATTCCTAAGAATAGTGAGGCGTCCTTTTGTACCTATCGTAGGTCTCAAATTACCGGTATAAGATATAACCGGCTTATTTATTAAATACTTATTTGGATTTTGTTTGGAAACCAACGTCACTCATTCAAATGAAAGGGCACATAACATAAGGCATCGCCAGACGTGACCTCCCAATTAGTAGTTTGCAGATAGATAGGTAGGAACTAGGAACTTATCACTACATAGTATAAAACAAAGTCGCTTTCTCTGTCCCTATATCCCTGTCCCTTTGTATGCTTAAATCTTTAAAACTACGCAACTTATTTTGATGCGGTTTTTTTAATAGATAGAGTGATTGAAGAGGAAGGTTTATACGTATAATAAAACCGTGCGAAGCCGGGACGGGTCGCTAGTTTTGTAATAAAAACGAAATAATTCGGCGTAAGTGAAAGTCGGACTCGCGCAAGAGTTCCGAACCATTATCTATAAAAACGGCAAAAGAAATCATGTCTGTTGTATGTCCCCTTAAATATTTTATTTTTGTACTGTAATTTCTTGTTTTAACGGCCACAGAAACACATAATCTGTGAAAACTTCAGTTGTCTAACTATCAGGGTTCATGAGATACAGCCTAGTGACATACGGACAAACGACGGCGACTGCGGAGTCTTAGTAATAGGGTCCCGTTTTACCCTTTTACCCAAACGGTAAAACTGTAAAAGTGCCTAAATATTTGACTATTTGAATTTACTAGTAATTTACCTGTAAATGTTTTCTAGGTCCGAAAGTTCATAGTCAAAATTTCACCCCAACCCTTTCAGATGTTGTAGAGGTGTATCAAAAAACACCTTTGCATCTATTTGATGCATTTCTCGAATTTTACTAAGACATTTCCAATGTCATTGACCGGCTGAGGTCGTAATTGAAACTAAGAGTGCGTTCTGAAATACTCTAAAATCAATATCATCGCGCTCACACGCGTTCCGGATCACCGTGAACGCAAAAACCATGTCACGTGTTATGTCATAATAACTTACGCCATTTTCCATCACCAACCATGCTGCTGACCAAAATCACTGAGCGATGATGATTCAGAAAGTTCACAGTGAAGGTCGAATCACCCATATCAGTGAAGTCACAGTTCCGACACAGTACCTATCGGCACAGTGCGAAATATTTTTCGTTTTTCTTCTTGGACTCGCTAATCTTGGCATTAATCGTTTTTTTTAATAATAAAATTGGGAAACTAAGTTATGTACAAAGCCTACTGCGTGACGAAACAAATATTCTTTGATAATATTTCTCTATGAACGCATCCCCACTTCTCAGTGTCAGTGCCGACACCGGCAAAGAATGCATGAAAGAATATTTCGCACTGTGTTGGAACTGTGACTTCACTGATATAATGTGTGACGACCTTTATTCGAAATCGGAACGCGTGTGATCGCGATGATATTGACTTTAGCGTATCTCGGAACGCACCCAGAATATGTTATGATATTGTAATGACATTGACACCGCGACTCATTGAGCGTTCCGAATTATTGACGGCACTCAACTACCAATATCTTGATTTCAAAAGAGGCCTTTTCCAAAATAGACTTGGAATGGAACTCAATAAATAAATAATGCTGGACAGTTCACACAGCTTCATCTAGCCTCAAGCTAAGCAGAGCTTGTGTTATGGGTACTAGATGACTTATATACCTAAGGATATACCTAATACAATAGATTACATAGACAGTTTTTTTTTCATTATACACAGAAAACCGCCAGAACCCCGGAACAAATATTAACAGATCGTACAAACAAACTTTTGTCCCAAGGCTGGTATCGAACCCGCAACCTCCGTCGCCGGCGAACTTTCGCCCGTCGTGCCACATCGGTCGTCTAGATAATCCTACCGATATTATAAACGCGAAAGTTTGTATGGATGGATGGATGTTTGTTACTCTTTCACGCAAAAACTACTGAACGGATATGGATGAAATTTGGCACAGAGATAGATTATAGTCTGTAATAACACATAGGCTATATTTTATCCCGGAATTCCCACGGGAACGGGAATTACGCGGGTGAAACCGCCAGGCGCTTAGTACATACATATGAAAAAAAATAAGGCGCCTTTTTTATTACTATGAAAATTCCTCATTCGGAACGCCAATTATTTGTGATTGCTATCAGCACTGTAATCGCAAATCGGAATGCTCTCTTAATGTATCGTATAGTATTTATGTCCTACACACATGGCCAGTTTTCATGACTAGTCGCGTCGTGGCTGAAAATTCGGCCTGGCGGATATCATCTTAAAATAGATAAGGAGGCATCCAACGTGAGGCTTTTAGGGGATCCAAATCTGATCCAATTGGGGGCGAGTAGTTCTCAGTAGTGTTAAATCAATGCAATCAGACACGGATAAAGTTAATTACATTAGAATAAGCATTTTAGATAACCTCACGTGAGAGTGGTGCTAAATTTCATAACTTCTCAAGTTCTCATCAAAAGGATAGAAGTGGTCGAAGAAACGATAAAATCGCCTGACGTAATATATGGATACCTCTAATTTTGGACTAATTTTTTCAATAGCATCGCGCAACAAAAACCCTGCAAATGTTTTGGTAACCTTTTCTCAAAATGAAATGTATAAATTTTCATATTTCGCAAACTTTCGCTTTTAAGTATAATAAATATATACCTAATGCAAGACAATTATGAATCATGAATTATATAGGTAACATCATCCAGCCGCAAGCTAAAGCAGAGCGATGTGTTATGGGTACTAGATTACTGATACTATTATAATACTTACTAAATTATACGAAATAGATTGATATTTTCATAGCAGGTATACAACTTCCTGTAAAATATCTTTAGATCGTACAAATATCTGTCCCGAGGCGGGAATCGAACAACCTCCTGCGTCAATAATTAAGACTTATTTTTTTGATTACAAAACCAATAAACGATCGCTTATCGCTCAGAAACCTCACCGATGTAAACTATGTAGCATCCATTCAAAAAAGCATCTACGCGCTGCGACCCTACGTTATTGATCTGACCTAGTTACATTCAGGCGGGCGCGGGTAGATAAACCCGAATTACACTGCACTTTTACAATACTACATGGCTGTACTTGACTTTGCTTACACTAGTAACAAAAATAAGGTGTTTCTAAGCTTCTGTTTGTTCTTGATACGCGAATGATTTCTAAGCTTCTCTGTGTTTTCGAGACCTGAATGTGTTACAAAGTGATGTGAGCGAGAAAGAATCTATCTGAGGTGGATCATATGGTACTGCGATGAAGAGTTACTTTTCGAGGACTAGATTCCAAAGAAGGTAGATTTGGAAGTATTTCGTAGTTTTAGCAGTAGTGGTTATAAAGTGAAGTTATTAAGTAATAGCTTAGTTTCGTTATTAGTACTTGAATGGCATAAAACATGCCCTTTTGCTCGACTTGACATTTGTCCTTGGTTACATTGTAGGAAACTAGTAAAAGATGCGGAAATGAGTGCAGTTTGAAGTGAAACTAGTTTGTAATGTTCTTTGTTGAGAGACCTCTATCGGGAAATCTAGAGGTTACTCGCATTTGGTGCTTTCTTGAAATTTAAGGTCAATGAACTTGCGTCCTAGGGCTTATCAGATGTCATTGACGTGACGAATTCCAATCGCGTATCATTTCTATTCCACGATTATCAGAAATGTACCTATTTGACTCCGTGTTTTAGCATAACTTATTAAACGGCTATAATATAAAATCTAAATATTGTTTCTAATCTACCGTAGGACATTACAATACTAGAAAGTCATAATTATTCGAGATGAAAATTAAAATATATAAATACGGATAGGGCCGAAATTTTGTATAGACGTAGTACATAGTTCTTTTTTTCGTAGTTCCTGTTCTTTCATCCCATAAATTAGTTCACGTGGGATAGAAATAGCCTTGAAACGTTTCGATACAAACAACGCGTGTGATACTAGTACATTTATTTGTTATTTCTGAAAATGATCACAAATGTGACCTTAAAAAATTTTACTTTGCGAACGAAGTCGCGGTTTAATGTAGAAGTCACGCGCGCGAAGCCACGTGCCGAAGCTAGCAGATAAATCACTACATAGTATAAAACAAATTCGCTTTCTCTGTCCCTATGTCCCTTTGAATGAATCTTTAAAAATATGCAACGGATTTTGATGCGGTTTTATTTAATATATATACAGTGATACAAGAGGAAGGTTTATACGTATAATAAAAACGTGCGAAGCCGGGGCGGGTCGCTAGTACCTAATAAATTTTTTTTTTATTATGCTTTCATTAGCATTTATATTAATATCTGTTTAAATCTCTAGACAGTCATCTTTAATTGATGTGTTGAAAGTTTATCCATGAGCTTTGAGAATAGATTATTCTCTCGACGACGATAAAACCTATTTGGCATTTTTAGAGTTCCATATCCAAAGGGTAAAACGATGCCCTATCACTAAGACTCCACTGTCTGTCCGTCTGTCACTAGATTGTATCTTATGAACCGTGACAGTTAGAGAGCTGGTGTATTTCTGTTGCCTCTATAACAGCAATTAATAAAAAAACAATAAAATAAATACTGAAGAGGGGCTCCCATATAACAGACATGATTTTTTTGGCGTACGGAACCCTTCGTCCGATTCGCACTGTCCGGTTTTTATTCCTAGATTATTTTCGAATCGTTTGTTACAAAAAGTAAAAGAGGTACAAACATTCACACTGATTTTCAAATTTATTATATTAGTAAGATGTATTGTTTTGTATGTGTCAAAAAATAAAAATAACAAGTATAACTATGCTAGTTTCTTCGGTTAACTTATAATGTTATGTAAGCAAGTTACTACAAAGTACAGTTTAGTATTCCTCGTGGCAATAATATTATTATTCAGTCTCCTATATCAAAGATACCTACTTGCTGATACTAATTAAATCAAGTCCTTACTAATATTATAAACATGAAAGTTTGTATGTATGGATGTTTGTTACCCTTTCACGCAATAATTACTGAACGGATTGGGCTTAAATTTTAAAAAGACTTAGTTCTGGCTCTGGAATAAAACATTTTTCATAAATCAGTTCCCATGGGATATAAATTAATCAAATAAATCAATTTATTCAGGATTTGTCTAACAGGCTCAGAAAATAGCCAAAATTTACACATAAATTTAAAAATGCCCCAAAAAATTTCGACTTCGCCGGGACTTGAGGTATTACGTGCGTAAGCCGAACATAATCTTTAGCCTTTTAAAGTTTCCTTAGAAACAAAGCGTACGAAGTCGCGGTCACTTACTAGTACTTTATAAATATTATAAATCAGTTGACCGCTGCTGCTTATATTTATTATGCTGTGTTGTCTAGGTTACCACTCTTTCTTCATGGCTCGCATTATGAAAGCTGGCTCGGTCATCGGAGCTACTTGAATAAAGCCTCCACCTCACTGCCGCGATTTGAAGCGCGTCTTGTGTCGCTCGATATGATGAAATTGTTTAGCGCGATACCTAACACAAAGATGTGTCTTCGAAGCGCGATTTCCGCCGCTAAATCGCAAAATTTAAGACTCAGTTTTATGACATACGGCTTTAGTACAATAACGTTCCGTGATCAATTTTCGCAAAATCGTCTTTAGTAGGTAAAAATGTTCCGTGAAAAATTTTCGCAAAATCGTAGGACACGGAAACTCGTACCGACAACATCAATCGCGTCGATGAAATTGCAGCAGCAGCGTGTAAGATCGTATGCGTCTAAGTACGGAATGCAAATAAAATATATCGCAACAAAACGCACGACACAAGACGCGCTTCAAAATCGCTTGTGGGACGGAGGCTTAACGCTTTTGTTTGGCATAAGCGTTAAAGCATAGATTACTGAGAAAGCTTTCATAAAACGAGCGTAAGAAGCGGTTTACGTTTTGTTTACAGTTAACATAAAAAACATTTCAACTCAGGGTATTATGTGTGTTTTCATTACGCATACTCGGAAAGTAGGTCTGAAGTTGCCTGAAGAGCGGGTTGAAATTAATGCTTTTCAGCCCTAGGGAGAATCGTTTTCAACTGACAGCTATCTCTTTACTATTGAACCATGGCAGAATGAGCAAAATAAATGCTGAAGCTAAAAAAAAATCGGATTAGCTGCAATTCACTGAAGTCAAAAAGTACGAAAATCAAGGCAGTATGGCTTTTTGGCTTTCGCCTGTCCTAGATAGACAAAGATATTAAAAAAAAATAGCGGCAATTCGATTCATTTGTTTTCTCATGGTTTTATTTATATTTCCTTGTTTTCGTAATGAAAAGCACAGTGTTTACCTCGGGTGAAAGTAACTTATTTAGTTCCTCGAAGGGCGCCAAACCCCGTCTCGGGACTAAGTTACTTTCAATCAACCCTTGGGTAACAATGTACTATTTATACGTATAATAAAAAATCTATGTCTGTATTGTATTAGTAACACAAGTTCTGCTTAGCATACGGCTAGCTAATGCTTTGTTACTTGTCCATCATAATTTTTTACCTAATACCATTTGTATATTTAAACTATCGTGTATAGAATAGATTTGTTTTTTCACGTCATGGAACCCTAAAAACATGAGTAGTTACTGAGTCAACAATGTGACCTTTGTTCTTCTAAAACGATGATAACGCATCAGTTTTATGGGAGAGCGCCGGAAGCGTTTGCTATTGATATCAGTCGTGCTTGTTTAGAGTGCTGGCTAATGTAATACAAACTTTGATTTTATTACACTAGTAATAAGTTTAGGGAACATCACGACCGGTTGGAATAGGTAGGCATTATTATGTAACTAGCGATACGCCCTGGCTTCGCACGGATTTGAAATACATATAAAACATTTCTCTTGAATCACTCTATCTATTAAAAAAAACCGCATCAAAATCTGTTGCGTGTTTTAAAAGATTTAAGTGTTCAAAGGGACATAGGGAAATAGGGACAGAGAAAGCGACTTTGTTTTATACTACGTAGTGAAGTAAAAGGATTTTGAAATAACGCCATCGGTTGGTATAACTAGGAATCTAAGGATTATTATGTAATTAGCGACCCGCCCCGGCTTCGCACGGGTTTGTTATACATTTAAAACCTTTCTCTTGAATCACTCTATTTAAAAAAAAAACCGCTATAAACCGTTGCGTAGTTTTAACTAGATAATTGACTACTTCAATAGGTAGAATGATAATTCTACAATAGGTTCATTGCATAGATATTATTATTAAAAATAGAAAACACTTGAAACAAATATCTTCAGATCAGACAACTTGTCCCTAGGCAAGATTCGAACCCGCAACATCTTCAACTGCGTCGCAGGCTGACCTTGTTCGCTGCGACTTTGAGATTGGCTATACTATGACTGAACTTATTTACTCGTTCAATATAAAAAAAATAGTTAGTTTACCCAATTTGATGAATTTGATTTTGAAAAACTAATAATCGACTTCAAATTTAAATGTGACCACACAAGAGGAACTGATTTTTTTCTATTTATCATGAATCGTTAAAATATGTAAAAGTACAGTCGAATTGAAAACCTTATCCTTTTTTTTGAAGTCTATTAAAACGAAACCATAATCGCAAATCCTGAAGTCTTCGGAAGCTAGCCTTACGGTGATACTATGAGACAGAAAAACACAAAGGCTGAAGCTAGAAACCTACTTATGGACCATAACGTCCATAACGTGCGCATAAAATTAATTTAAAATTTAAAAACTTTGCCATAACTTACAGCTTCGTCTAGATACAGAGAAAACGGTTACACATTGAGTCTTATCACCAGCTTCATTAGAATGTAAATCGAGTGGGAGGTGGTTCCGCTTAAGAGGCCGCGATGCATTTGTGCGAACAGTATAGGAATAGGATGTTAAGTTCATAGGAGCGATACAGAGCAAACCTTTTTGGACAGGTGTACGCGCAAAAATCAAATTATGGTTTATTAGACCAAGAAAACTAGGTACTACATATATTTGTTTCAGAGTTCTGTGTATTACATATGTATATCAGTCATCTAGTACCTACATATATCACAAACTGCTTAGCTTGGGTCTAGCTAGATGATGCTGTGTGGATTGTCCAGCATCATCTATCCATTTAATAATAAATAAAAATTGTTCATTCGCGTTTTCCACATTATAAGGTCCAGAGAAATAATGTAGAATTTTTATATTGCTATTTTTTTTACCATGAGACATATGAGAACTTAGATGTACGTCCAGTATAACAAATTTGCTAGAGCGGCCTCTTAATTATTATACACGTATGTTTGCACATATCTAAGTTCTTCCTGGTTTTTTATGGAGGTGTAATAACCAAGCTTGAGTGCATTAAATATCAAAGTAGCTGCGATATGCATGTTTAGATCGAGCGAGTAAAGCGAGCGTAAATCTTGTACGATTTTGAGGTTAGGTTCTAATGTATGACAGACGAGTTGATCAATCAGGTATGTAAGCTAGATGCGAAGATGTTTGAGGATAATTCTTGAACTTTAAAATGATAACCGGTTTTTGGGGGTTAACCTATGGCCTAGCCTAACTATAACACAGGCTAGTAGTAGCTAGTAAAACTAGACAGCTGTTAGGTAGGCTCAAGAAAAAAAAATGGTCGTCTGGAAGGAATCCCTGCAAGGGATATAACCGTCTAATCCAGGATATCTACTGCGCCTGGTTAGATTTTTGTAAGAGCTTATTTTGTTACTCGAAAACAAAAAACAAAACAAACGCAAAAACTACTCAATGGATTCTGCTGAAATTTTGAATAGACGTTGTTCTAGCCCTGGAATAAAATATAGGCTACATTTTATCACATAAATCAGGTCGCATGGGATAGAAATAGCCTTGAAACGTTCCATCGAAACAACGCCTGCGAACCTTCGAACAGATACACACACAGTACAGTACTACTGTAGTCAATTACAAGTGCTTTGCAATAAAGACGTAATTCCTTTCCCAGGTGGTGCTTGAAGTCGCCCATCGCGTGGACGAGGATGGCGTAGTGGCCGTGGATTCAGTCGTGGAGAAGCTCATCTTCAAGCCCCAGGATGTGGTGTCCATCCGCGCCAAGGACAGTGACCTTACGTACGCGACGCACGACGTCTTCCAAACTGACAGTGCTATCACAGCAGGCAAATTCAATGGTGAGTGGAGACCTTACGTACGCGACGCACGACGTCTTCCAAACTGACAGTGCTATCACAGCAGGCAAATTCAATAGTGAGTGGAGACCTTACGTACGCGACGCATGACGTCTTCCAAACTGACAGTGCTATCACAGCAGGCAAATTCAATGGTGAGTGGAGACCTTACGTACGCGACGCATGACGTCTTCCAAACTGACAGTGCTATCACAGCAGGCAAATTCAATGGTGAGTGGAGACAGACTAGCTAGATAGATGATAGATATCGACTTTATTTGAAAGATATCCAACGACTATCGACAACGTATCATACAAATAACTACTCGAAAACCAGCAACCGCCTTATTGGCAGTTCAAATTCATTTATTTTGTGGAGTTTTATAACACAGGGATGTGAAATTTAAATAGAATGATAAAAACTAAAAACAGTTTATCAACATGCAAAGTCTCATAAATAAGATGATAAATACATATAAAAACCCTTCTTTAATTATTGAATAGTCATATTCTAACTGTCCATCAGATATTCGTAAACATTGTAATAAGTACTCTCAATTAACAAAATTGTCTTAATTGGAAATCGAGGAAACTTTGTTTCTGCTATATTATCTGAGAAATAATAAACCTTACGATTGAGCCGATTGTATCTGGAAATGAGATGTGATTTTTTTTGCAATTTGACGGTTTCGATTCCCGGTTAAATTGTTTTAAAAATCAAAATGAAGTCTTTTTTCAGTAAAATTCTCTATCTAAAATATTTAAGGTACTTTCCCTCCATGTGGCATGACTGTGGGACGATATATCTTGGAGCTAAATGATGTTATGTAAGTTGTCCAACGTTATTGAAACTTTAACCTATTAATGTATCTTCTTCAGGCAACGGTAGATCACTAGAAGAGCGTCACCTAGAGCCGTGGGACGGCTGCGACGGGCTGGGCGGCGACGCGCGCTCGCTGAACGGGGACGCCGGCATCGAGGAGCTGTCCCTCGACCACCGCGCCAACGGCTGGGACGCAAACGACATGTTCCGCAAGAACGAGGAGGTACCACACTTACTTGACCATATGATATAGAACCATGCAGGCAGCAGTCCACTACACTTATTTGGTCGGATGGTATAGAACCATCCAGGCAGTAGTCCACTACACTTTCTTGATCGGATGGTATAGAACCATCCATTATGGTGTATAAGAATAAGAAAATCTTTAGGTGTAGGGCCATCCATGATCGTATAGACCCATCCAACATGGTATAGAACCATCAATGATGGCATAGAACCATACATACATGCTGATACAGAACCATCCATGATCGTACAGAACCATCCATGATGGTATAGAACCATCCAGGCATAGGTCGCTATCCTGCGGCTCTTTCGATGTAAAGTTGCGGATCTCCATTACAATGCGCAGAAACTAATCCTTATGTACTAATATTATAAACGCGAATGTTTGTATGTATGCATTAAAGAGTAACAAAAGTTAATCTTGCAAAAGCTACTGAACAGATCGGACTGAATTAAATACAAAATTAATATTAAAAAATAATAATTTAGAATAGTGCTAGTTCTATCCCTGGAATAACAAAGGCTACTTAATTAATACATTAGTAAGGATTGGTTAAAAATCCTGATTACTTAACGCATTTCAACACAACGCCATCTAACGAGAGACACTGACATTCTCAATGAGAGAACAAAGAAACTGTCAAGATATAGGGTTGTTCTAAACTGAATCTTATTTCCAGGTGTATGGAGTTCACAGCACGTATGACAACTCTTTGACCGGCTACACTGTGCAGCTTCAGCGAAAGGATACACAAGATTACAGGTGAGTCAACGGAGTTAGTACGAGCTTCTGTCTGGACGAACGATGTGCAAGAGGTTGCGGGTTCGATTCCCTCTGTGAGACAACAGCTTGTATGATCTTCAAATATTTCTACCGGGGTTTTGGGTGTTTTCACAAATAAAAAATATCTATGACATAGATATTTTTTACCCATAACACAAGCTTTGAGTAGCTTACTTTGGGCTAAATGGTACTGTGTGGATTGTCCAACATATTTATTTATGTTAGTAAAGTCTGTTATTTTTTCAGTATAATAAGTCGTTATCTAAGGCAATATTTTTATTTTCATTCTTATAAATGTTTTTTAAATCCATAAATAACCAATAATATTGTTATACAGAGACGCGGAGGCGAAGGCCGAGGAGATCGCCGCCGAGATCGAAGGCACCGCCACTTACAAGGCTCGCATCGAGCTGGAGAACGGAGACGAGGAAGAGAGGTAAACTTATACTAACTCACACTCTAAGTAGATAGATCTTTAAAACAAAAGCCATAATAAACATTCGTTCCTGAGTAAACTTATCCTATATAGAGGCAATGGAATTATTACCTTTGGAGTTCGCAGGACTCTTGGACACGCCAGAAAGTTCATCTATACTAATATTATAAAGGGGAAAGATTTGTATGGATGTTTGTTACTCTTTCACGCAAAAACTACTGAACTGATTTATAGGATGAAAAGTAGCCATTTTGTTATTCCAGGGCTAGAACTGCGTCTATTCAAAATTTCAGCCTGATCCGTTGAGAAGTTTTTGCGTGAAAGAGTCACAAAAATCCATACAAACTTTCCCGTCTAAAATATTATGTATAGTAAAGTGAGTCCTCTCTTTGTTGTAGATTCGCGGCCGTGCAGCGCCCGCAGGACGCGGCGCCCACGCCTGGGAAGTACGTGATTCCCAACAAGAGGGGCAAGAATATGCAGGTAATTTACTTATTTTACCTTACATATGTTTTGTCTATTTTCCAACGACTCGTCAAAAAATAGGGAAGACTCTCAAGTCAGGTTTTTTAGGGTACCGTGCCCAAAGGGTAAAAGTAAGTTTGGACAGTGAAGTCAGTCAGTCAGTATTAGGGTTATTACACTTATTACGAAGACTCCGCTGTTCGACTTATTTAGGGTACCGCACCTAAAGGTTAAAACGGGACCCTAGATTTAGCTGTCCATTTGTCTCTCTGTACCAGGCTGTATCTCGAGAACCGTGATAGTTGGACTGTTGAAATTTTCACATCTGATGTAATAATGTCGCCTTTATAAGAACAAAAACTTAATAAATTATATTTAAACGGCAAAAAATACCGTCTGTGTAAAAAAAAACATCCTCCTTCTGTAAAACTTCGTATCCATTTCAATTTTGCCAGAAAGAGATCGCTATTAGCGGTAACCTCTCCCATTCTACAACTTTATTATCTCTCTTTTCTTGTACTTTTGTATGATTTTTCTTCATGATGTGCATTGTGTCTCCGCTGGTTTCTGATTGGTCGATTCTACTACTTTCCACGTCAGTGAGCATTTTATTTTATTTCATTATAGTAGAACGCCGATTATCCGAATTAATTGGGACCGGGGTCGATTCGGATAAGCGGACATATACTGGTGGTAAAGAAAAACGGAATGTCACATATAGAATAACAAAACATGTGGTATTCTTTTTTATTTGCGCAAGGTGGCTATCGTATCACTGCGGCCATGAGAGGCCTTTTGTGATCGCCACTTAGTGTGTTCACCCTTGAATATGCGGCGTTCATAATTCGCCAATTACCTTTGCAGCTGCTAGGAACTTTAGAATTATCTTTGGGGTGATTTGTCTTAGCTATTCTAGGCTCAGTAGGTGTAGTGTCTTGCCTCTAGCTTTCAACCTTAACAGTTGAAATGTATATGGACTCCAGCGAGTTCCAACTTTTTACAAGAAAACAATAATTATTTACTTGTTTTAATTTTTTATATTACGTTTAGGACCGATTCGGTTAATCGGCGTTCTTACTGTACTAACCTAAATTTTTTTTTTAAAGTTACACGATCAGAAAACATTTATTATAATGTTTTCTGATCGTGTAACTTTTTTTATTTAGCTACGGATATTTATCGCGTTTATTTACCTCTTTTTTCCGACGACGTTTCAACAGATTTACACTCTGACGTCGTCACGGGATCCCGTGTAAATAATTAAATATTTATAATAATGTACTGTACCTTCTTGTATAACACCACACTCACAATCCTCTCGTACAATTCCAGACCGGCAAACTAGTGAAGCCGCCAACTCCGAACAACAACAACAACAACACCAATAATTCCCCCCCCACGTCCTCCCGCCAGAGCGCGCCCCCCACCCCGCCCGCGGCGACGCCCCCCGCGGCCCCCTACCGCGAGCCCCCCAAGGAGAAGGAGCACCGCCCGCCCCGCGCCAACTTCACCCCCCCGCACTCGGATGACGTGAGGCGCAGGCAGGAAGACACCGTGGTGAGTGTTGTAACTATAATATAGCAACTTACTATCTATATACTTACTAACTAGTGTTTTGCGTGCTGCAAGCAGCCCGCGTCGGTTGTGTAGGCTGTTTTTTTTTTTAATTTAGAACCCCTTTTCGTAACCTAACACCCTCGTTTTGCTCGAAATCGATACCCATGATGGTATTTTGCGATTAAAAAATGTCAGCCATCTTGGATTTCAAAATGGATGTCTTAATCGTTATTTTAGGGTTGTAGTTATTCGAAAACCATACCCATATGAAGGGTGTGCGGTCACACTGCGCGGCTCGCTACGCTCGCCTTGCTGGGTCTCAGTCGTTGCATTGCGGTTCGCTTCACTCACCGCAATACTCCGACCGGCTACCACACTGCCCGGTAGCAGTAGGACAAGAAGCGCGGCTCGCTTCGCTCGCCTTACAGTGTCGCTTCGCTCGCCGCTCCCCGCCGACATCATATTCGTGACCCTGACCCCCGAGTTAGTCAAAAACGATACCCATATCAATTTTTTTGGTGAGGGGGGCTTCCGGGGGGGCAGTGGCGGGGGTCACAGCACGGCTCGCTTCGCTCGCCGTGCTGCGACTCCCCCTCCGCTGCCCCTCCTGAAGCCCCCGAAGTCGCATCGAATCGGGGGAACGCAATACGGCTTGCTTCGCTCGCCGTGCTCGTTCCCGATGTCGCATCTCGGCTCGCTTCGCTCGCTTCGATGGTCCACCTTAAATAAACCTCAAAAATTGGCCCAAAAACGGTTTATGAAAACACTGCTGAAAGGATCTCGGGCTGAGATCTTTCGTAGACTAGATAATAGAGATAAAATAAAGCTCTCGTTTTGAGTGAGTAGTACAATCAGTCATCTGGTATCATCTAGCTCCAAGCTAAGCAAAGCTTGTGTTATAGGTAATATAAAACAAAAAAAAATTATATAGTTATATATTTTTTATATTACATAGAAAACACCCAGAACCCTTGAATAAAATTTATAGATCGTACAAAAAATTATCACAACGACGAAATCTTCGTATGTTTTATAGTTTCAGACATTTCCATTCTGGCCGATCTAAATGTTCCACCCTGTATATATCTCCAAGTGAATCTATAAATGAGAATGCTTGTGTTCCAGCAACAGCAACAGCAGCAGCCGCTACCGGGCCCCGGCGCGGGCGGTAAAAGCTACGCGGCGCAAGCCGGAGGCTACCACGCGCCGCCCTTCCCGCCGCACCAGCAGTACGTAAACCTCACCACACTTACGTATCACCACTACACGCAGACAACTGATGGAGTAAACGTGTTCTTGAGTAGAGGCCGCGATGTAAATTATATCCTACTATAGGGAAATTTTAAAAGGTCACATTTGAAGTCTGTCAGTTTTTTTTTTCATAGTGAGGTGACCAGCAGGGGTATATTTTAATTCATCCGAAAAGCCTTCGAATTTGATATCTGAAACTTTTGATAAATCATCAGGTAAATCCTTGTCCCGTTATTTTTTTTTCTCTTGAGCAAAATAAGACGAAGTACATAATCTAAAAAAAAAATGCATTTATTCAGTTCATCATCATCATCAGTCTATATTAGTCCACTTCTGGACGTATGCCTCCCCCAATGAGCGCCATAGCGCCCTGTCTTCCGCTTGCCGCCTCCAGCATCTGCCAGCAGTCTTTCGCAGATCGTCATCCCACCTGGCCGGAGGGCGTCCTACACTACGTTCACCAATTCGCAATCTCCACCCAAGAACACGTTTACCCCAACGGTTATCGGTTCTTCGCGCGATATGGTCGACCCACTGCCACTTCAGCTTGCTAATTCTTTGAGTAAACCTAAGAAATGAAATAACATCGCAAACATTTCGAATTCGGACTTGAACCCTCGACCCTTCCTCAGTACAGTACGGAGTGCGCTACCAACTGAGCCACGAAGCCAAGTGACCACCTAGTCGAAAATCTTTGCGACCTCCTACGGACTCAAGCACCGTTATATCAATTTAAGAGTTTCTATCAATATACTCTCCATAGCATTTATATCGTAAATCTTTTTGCTTTAGTCAGGTAGGAAACAGGTAGAGAACCTTTTTATAAAGTCTGTAGTGTAATAGTACATTGTTACCCAAGGGTTGAAAGTAACTTATTTAGTCCCGAGATGGAGGGACTAAATAAGTTACTTCACCCGAGGTAAACACTGTGCTTTTCATTACGAATACAAGGAAATATAAATAAAAACACGAGAAAACAAATTAATCAAATTGCAATATTTTTTTTTTTAGTCCATCTAGGACAGGCGGAAGCCATACTGCCTTGTCTTTCGCATGTTTTGAATTCAGTGAATTGTCGCTAAGGATTTTTTTTTTTAGCTTCATCGTTTATTCTGCCATTATCATGGTTCATTAGTAACGTTATAGCTGTCAGTTGAAAACGATTCTCCCTAGGGCTGAAAAGTATCACTTTCAAACCGCTCTTCAGGCATGTTTAGACCTACTTTCTGAGTATGAGTAATGAAAAGTAATGTTTATTTGCAGAGGAGCTCCGGTGTCCGGTAAGATGAACGGCGCCGGCGGACCGCCGCACGCACGGCAAGGGTTCCCGCCGCATCACCATCATGTGAGTATTGATCATTACTTTATAGGAGTTCATTCTTTGTTATTCGAATCATTATTTACACCCAAAAAGATATATTTTAAAGCCGTGGTCGGGTCGGAGTCGAAGAAATAAACATAATAATTTGGTTTTAAGCATAAAACTATAAGCGGGCTAATCCTGCATCGGATCTTAGACAACAAATTTTGTGAAAATCAGCTCCTCTCATATCAATCGTAAACTTCGAAAGGGCTTTCAGCCTATCATAAATACCATCATCACCGGAAATGAAATCAAGAGTCTTCAAAATCCATTAAAATAAACTCTACTAAATCATTAAGGACCCGACCGTAAATCCGGGTAAAACCTATCACAAATGGATGGAAGTTGTTAGCAATTCACGAAAAACTATGGAATGGACGGACTAAATCTTTAAATACATGTAATTCTAGGCCTGAAATAAAACATGGGCAACTTTTCATAAATTTTGATGCGGTTGAAGCTGTGGAGCACAGCTAGTCACTTCATAGTATAAAACAAAGTCGCTTCTCGCTGTCTTTCTGACCCTATGTAAGCTTAGATCTTTAAAATACGCAACGGATTTTGATAGATTTTATTTTTAATAGATTGAGATTCAAGAGGAAGGTTTATATGTTTTACTAGCGACCCGCCCGGCTTCGCACGTTTTTATTATACGTATAAACCTTCCTCTTGTATCACTCCTATCTATTAAAAAAAACCGCATCAAAATCCGTTGCGTAGTTTTAAAGATTTAAGCATACAAAGGGACATAGGAATAGAGAAAGCGACTTTGTTTTATACTATGTAGTGATATACCAAGCCGGGCTAATCGCTAGTTAAATATAATCCGATAATGCCGTTGTTTTAGAACCAGCCCCCAAGTCAAGACAACCACGGCCGGCCGCCGCGCCACCACGCGCCGCCTGAGCCGCGCAGAGAGGAAGTGCAGGTGAGTATAGAGGGCGAATATAACTTACAAATATACCCGATGTATACTTTAGAATAGAATACAAAACTCTCGGGGAAATTTATTTATTTGTCAAATATCATATTTTTATACATAATATGCTATTCCCGACGAAGACAAATCCAAAAACACAAAAATCATAAAAATCGGTCCAGCCGTTCTCGAGTTATAAGTGTTGTAACAAACACGACTTCTTTTATACAGGGTGTCCCATAATGAGTGGATAACCTGAAAGGTGCTTATGCGCCAAGTCAAGGCCAATCAGAAACATTTTTTATTTTTTTTCTAACTTGACCCGTTCGGAAAACGTTTAATATTTTGTAAATTTGGAAAAATTTGTACCTTTGTTCACATTTTTGAACTTTGTGCCTACAATTTTAATAATTTTTTAATTTTTATTTTTGGAATATACTAAATAAAAACAGTTTTTTTGAACACCGTAAGAAATATTTTGGTAACTAGGACCAGTAATTTTCAAGGCAGGTTTAAAGTAGAAAATTTTAATTTTTCATATTTTTATGCAAAGTTTGAGCTGCTGTGGTTCAAAAAAAAGATAAGGAAACCTAAGATGCCAGGTACTTTAAAAACATGTCCATTTTAAGAGCATCCTAAAATGATAATAAACGTTGAAATTTTGTTGGGTAAAAAACTGAGATATTGCTACTTTTGTGCCAAAAGGGGCCAAAGCTACTAAAAATAATATTGAACCAACACATCAATAAAATATCTTTTTCGCCTTACTCGTTCTAAAACGGTTACTTTGCTACTTAAAAACAGTGTGTAAAATCTCATCATCCATACAGCAATGTTTGAAAACGAAAGTTGTCAATCAGTGCGTCCTACCCCTGTGAACCTACGGAGCTGAGACGTGGACACTCACAGTAGGGCTGCTCCACCAGTTCAAAGTCGCTCAGCGAGCTATGGAAAGAGCTATGCTCGGAGTTTCTCTGAAGGATGGGACTCGTAATGAATACATCCGACAGAGAACCAAAGTGACATAGCTCAAAGAATTAGCAGGCTGAAGTGGCAGTGGGCCTGCTATATCTCATGAAGAACCGACAACCGTTGGGGTAAACGTGTTCTTCAGTGGAGACCGCGACTTGGCAAACGTAGTGTAGAATGACCTCCGACCAGGTAGGATGACGATCTGCGAAAGCCTGCTGGCAGATGCTGGATACGTCAAGCTGAAGACAGGGCGCTATGGCGCTCATTAGGGGAGACTTATGTCCAGCTGTGGACTAATATTGGTTAATTTTTTCCGCATCGTTTTAGACTCGACGTCGAAGTTATATTAAGTTATAATAAATTAAATTAAATTAAGTTAAAGTATTTAGGGAATAGGTTTTTTGTACACCAGTTCCTTCAAGTTGCCCCAGTAAAAGAAATCCAATGGGTTCAAGTCCAGCTACCGCGCTGGCCACTGGGAAGCGCCACCACGCGTAACCCATCTGTTTGGATACGCTGAATCTAAATAACGCCGTTTCTGAACGGCTTAGTGTACTGGACACCCGTCATTCTGTAGTTTGAATGCAGTTGGAATCTTCTTTCCAAATTCATACCACCAAATTCGTACTCATAACACAAACTCTCTTTACTTTCGGCTAGATTATTGTTTATTATTTATCAAAATATTTCCTATTTTCCAGCATGAATCAGCAAAAATAGATTTCCCTCACTATTTTTAAGAAGCAAAGTAATCATTTTAGAACGAGTAAGGCGAAAAAGATATTTTATTGATGTGTTGGTTCAATATTATTTTTAGTAGCTTTGGCCCCTTTTGGCACAAAAGTAGCAATATCTCAGTTTTTTACCCAACAAAATTTCAACGTTTATTATCATTTTAGGATGCTCTTAAAATGGACATGTTTTTAAAGTACCTGGCATCTTAGGTTTCCTTATCTTTTTTTTGAACCACAGCAGCTCAAACTTTGCATAAAAATATGAAAAATTAAAATTTTCTACTTTAAACCTGCCTTGAAAATTACTGGTCCTAGTTACCAAAATATTTCTTACGGTGTTCAAAAAAACTGTTTTTATTTAGTATATTCCAAAAATAAAAAATAAAAAATTATTAAAATTGTAGGCACAAAGTCCAAAAATGTGAACAAAGGTACAAATTTTTCCAAATTTACAAAATATTAAATATTTTCCGAACGGGTCAAGTTAGAAAAAAAATAAAAAATGTTTCTGATTGGCCTTGACTTGGCGCATAAGCACCTTTCAGGTTATCCACTCATTATGGGACACCCTGTATATATAGATATCGATTATACATATCGACGACCACACAATGAAATATAACCTCATGTAACCAAATACCAATATTATAATAAACATGACTCTATCTTTACATAGGTATCTAACTTTAGATATATAAATAATGTTACACTTTGTTAAGTATCAAGTGCGAGTGACAATTGCAAGTGACACCTGCGTCTTGTAAGCGTGATTTCTTGACGTGGCGCCGCGTGGCGCGCCTTTAAATCGCAAGACGCAGCTGTGTGAAAGATGGCATGTAAAATGTTCAGAGAGGCTAATTGCCAAAAAAAATCGAATTAGTCCGTCGTTAAGAATTTAGAAAAATATTTTTCACGTATTTTTTCTTTTGTCAATCAAAAATTGAATATTGATTGACAACAGAAAAAATACGTGTTCAAATTTTTTCCAAATTCTGAGGAACTAAATAGAATACTATTATTCTAACCCAGTCATCTACCCTATTATCGGAAATCATTTTCACAATCACTTGTCACTCACACTTGATACTTGTGTGTAAACCAAGCATAACCCATTCACTGCCCAGCCTCACCACAAGGGCCGGCTGAAGCATAAATGTTAAAACATGCGTTTACGACAGGAGCTGCGCAAGTTCGGAGTAGAGTTCAAGCTGGTCTCGTCCCCCGCGCCGCAGCCCGCGCCCCTCGCTCCCTCCGCGCCTATGCCGCAGCAAATCATGCATCAACACAATGTGAGTTCACTTCACTACTTAGTATAAAACAAAATCGCTTTTGCTGTCCCTATTTCCCTATGTCCTTTTGTACGTTTAAATCTTTAAAACTACGCAACGGATTGTGGAGTGTTTTTTTTATAGAGTGATTCAAGAGGAAAGCTTATACGCATATAATAAAACCATGCGAAGCCGAAATTTTAACACGATGTTTACATTTTGTGATACTCCAAAACCATTGAAGATAGACCCATGATTTTTTGGTTTTTCTGGGTCGTCGTGAACCCATCTGTCCTCTGTTTTCTGTTTGACCTTGAGTTTCGGGAAACCTTGTATAATAGTACTACTAACATAATTTAGGATCGATAGGACAAACAAGCCAATATAAATAAGTGAATCAGTGCCCAACTAAGAGCAGATTTCTATTTTATTTCGGGTGAAGCACACTCCTGCGCTATCACATGTGGGTCTTGTGGACCTTCAATGATTTCCTTTCTTTTCAGCCTCCTCTGATATAGGGGTTTAGTTAGCTTCCGAGCCAGTTTGTTGGGGTGGATTTCAAGTCTTTCCCGGTACGCCTTGGCTGTTGTTTAACCATGATAAAATAAAAAGTAAATAAAAAAAAAAATATTATTTAGCAGCAAAACAAAATACATACAAACAGCTTAACCAAAACAAAAGGGTAGATATATCGATTTAGATCTAGATAAGTTCCTGATAGATAGATATTTTTTATTATAGATAGAAAACACCCAGACCAACGGATTTTTTTTTGTATTTTCCAGATGGGTGTGCCCCCGTCGCCGCCCGCGTCTCCACCCGAGGTGTCTGCCAACGCGGGCGCACCGCAAGAGCCGCAACACAAGCGCGACCGCCCGCCCAAGCAACACACGCCGCCCCACCACCACAAGGTACTAGCCGCGTCTCCAACATGCTCGGGCGAGCAGGCTCGTGAGCTTAATGCTTGGTCGATGTTGTGCGGTGCCTCGGAGCCGAGCCATGCGGCGTCGGTAAAGCGCGCGTGCTCAAAGGTGCATCGGTGTGTGCTGTGCGTTCGGTGGAGACGTCAGTGCGTTTGGCTCGCGCACGAATAGCCGCGTACTGACCAAGCGAACAGCTTCGCGAGGCAGCCTCGGTCATTTGCCGCAATACGCATGCCGCGCGAGTCGGCTTCGGTCTGTAAGTTTTCTAATCCGAGCCACCGTGAGCATCGACGCTCAGTTTTTTTTATAGCTCATCTAACACGCAACGTATAAGCGAGGCAAAACACTACCGTCTTGAGTGAGCGGGCAAACGTACTGAGGCGCCTTTGAGCATCGAAAATAACCGACACAATCGGCTCGGGCCGCGGCTCGCTCGGGCTAGGCAGCGCGTGCGTTTGCCTCGGGCGAGGCACGTCTTGTCTTGACCGACCGAGGATTCGTTCATGTGGCTCGCGAGCCCGTTCGCACGGTGGAGACGCGGCTACTGAATACCTCTCTGGCGCATCGGACGAACGTCCGCCTGCGACGCAGGAGGTGCCAAGCTAATATTTGTGCAGAGTATTTCTATCCTACTAATATTATAAACGCGAGTGTTTGTAAGTATGGATGGATACATGGATGGATGGACGTTTGTTACTCTTTCACGAAAAAACTACTTAACGGATCTGGATGAAATTTGGCACAGAGATCGATCATAGTCTGGAATAACACATAGGCTATATTTTATCCCGGAATTCCCACGAAAACAGGAATTACGCGGTTGAAACCGCGAGGCGCTGCTAGTGTTTCATAAGAATCCATCATAACATATTTTAATAAATGTTTTGTATTATCAATAACTAGCTGTGCCCGCGTCTTCGTGCGCGTGCAATAGTGACTTTGGCCAGTCACGGAAACCATACTTATTTTCATACAAACTTTCATCTCCTATTTTTAGGATAAAACTTGATTTGAACGCCAGCAGTGGCAAAACATGTAGATCGTAAAGCCGCGTACAGATTGCTGTAACGTAACATGCAATGTATCACGCAATGAAAGAATTTGCCGTCCACACTGTCGCAATGTATCATGCAATGTAACAGAATTCACATAGTGTGGACGCCTCGCGAGCACGAACCGAGCACACTACGAGCGCGAACAGAGCATTTCAACTCGTGCTCGCCGCGATCCGCCATTTGTCGGTTTTTTCGCCGAACACAAAGGGGCGCGCAGTGTGCTCGGAGCGCCAGTGTGGACGGGATGTACTGCGGAACGCGCGCGAACGTTGAAAGAATGGAAGAAAACACAGCTACAGCAGAGCCGTTTACGTTACGTTTTTTTTCACATGATTGATGATAATCATAGAAGCATCGACAATCATCGTAGCCAGTAATAATTGTATAATAAATTCTCTCCGCGTGTTTTCGGCAGACTGAGCTATGTTCGCCGCGCGCATGCCGGAAAAGATGCGAACACGTACCTGCTCAGTTCGTGCGCGGGCTGCGTCCACACTTATGAAATGCTCCTTTCATGTTACATTGCATGTTACGTTACAGCAATCTGTACGCGGCTTAATATTTCAAATCAATTTATTCAGGAATAATATTTCACAAGCTCATAAATACATATGAAACGTTGACACTACCGAAGCTTTACAACTGTTTGGTAGAGTCAGCGCCCATCTCCTAAAAATATTTATTATATACTTAAATATATTTATTATAACATAATTTCATGCTCACACCATGTATACTCATGTTTTATGCAAATAAATTATTCTTATTCTTAAAACGTAGAGTTACGTTTACAGTTTGTTACAGAGTTTTGTTTTAAAACGTAGAGTACGTCTAATAAAACGTTAACCTTCCAGCCGCCCATGCCCCCGAAGGGCACATCGCCCCCCAGCGCCGACTCGGGCTCCCCCTCCTCGTCGCCGCCGTCCTCCGCGTCCCCCGGCGTGGAGCGCGCCGCCGCCACGCTCAAGAAGTCCACCCTCAACCCCAACGCCAAGGAGTTCAACCCCGCCGCCAAGCCTTTCCAGCCGCGCAGCCCCTCCACGCCTAACCATAGCCGGTCAGTACTTATAC
This sequence comes from Eupithecia centaureata, assembly GCA_944547425.1. Taxonomy (NCBI): domain Eukaryota; kingdom Metazoa; phylum Arthropoda; class Insecta; order Lepidoptera; family Geometridae; genus Eupithecia; species Eupithecia centaureata. The sequence continues at coordinate 1,956,408 of OX155695.1, read as the reverse complement.
CTTTAACCTTATGACGCAGGGTTGTTCGATTCCCGCCTTAGTACAATATTTTTTCTAGGGTTCTGGGTGTTTTCATTCCATGGTGTGTATCATCACTATATAGTATAAAACAAAGTCGCTTTTTCTGTCCCTATTTCCGTCCCTTTGACTGCTTAAATCTTTAAAACTACGCAACGGATTTTATGCGTTTTCTTTCAATAGATAGAGTGATTCAAGAGGAAGGTTTATACGTAAAATAAAACCGTGCGAAGCCGGGCGGGTAGCTTGTTGTATTACATAAAACTTGCATCTTTTCGCTGTTTTTGAGCAATTACGCGTTGTTGAACATTTTGTTTTGGTTTTTAGTTGTTAGCTTGATGTTACCCTTCTATTAGATTAGTTTTTTTAATTATTTATGTTTACAAATAAGTACTTATTTTATTCCAATAACTTACCTAAAAAACATGTTTCTGTTTGTCTGTAAGGGTGTTACGATACCAATCGATCAACGTCGACCGATGTCGATCTATGCCATCGGTCGACGATTGGTGCTAAGCATCTGTGTTCACCAAAAGATACCTTATAAATTGTATCACCTGTACCAGGTTAGGGTCAAATGCCAATAAAACACAGATATTAATTATAGACACGCGTCTGTCGTCCGCACCGCCCGCAAGGCGAATGGCTGCGCCATCCCCAGCCGGTCAGTGCATCCGACACGCCCGTGACGTTTAATACTCAGAATACTACATCACCCATAGTAAATGTATATTGTTTGTGCAGGCCACACACGCCCGGCACACCGGTGGGCGGCGTGGGCATGGGCGTGGGCGTGGGCGGCGTGGGACTCGGCGTGATGGGGCCCGGAGTCAGTTATGTGCCGGCCGCGCATCCGCCGCCGCCACACATGGTGAGTTACACCGCTTTACCTACCTACTGTCTCTCCGGGTTTTTAAAAAATATCTGAGTGTCTGGTCGATGCGACGCGTGACCCGAGAGCTGGCGAGTATCTGGCTCAGCGCATCAGCATTGTCATACAGCGTAATGCAGCCAGTGTATTGGGGATGCGACAAATGGTATTGACATGGATCAATTGAGCTACCTTTAGACTGTTTGCAACCGTCTGCAGTTAGCTCAATGGTTTCAATTGTATATACCTACTAGTTGTAATTTATTATATTCCTTGATTGTAATTTTCGTTGTTAATAAAGATTTACTCACCTACTGTCTCAATTTCTAAAGAAAGCTGCCATCATCATACCTACGGCTAGTTTTGGCCTGTTTTCAGTTTATAATTTTTTATATATTCACGGTGCTACGTAAAATGTGTAAAAAGCCCCGTAATAAGTGGGTGTTTAGATAGACCCTGACGAGATTAACGTCCGATTTAAGATTTTTTTATTTGGGATTTTTTTATTGAACGATTTCTTCGTCCTATTCGTTTTCTTTTAAAACACACATTTTTGCTTTTTTTTAATATTAAATGTTTGTTTTTGCTTGTTTTCTAAGCAAAACTAGTGATTTGGCTTACCAACTCTTTTCAGTCTGTTGACTACTGACCCCCGAATACTCAAGCGATTTTGACAGATTTGAATTATGACTTGAGATATGCTTAAATATAAGCTCGAGCAATAGGGTCCTGGCAATCTATCAAGACCCTGCGCCACGTTTGGTGATTAGTCCGAAGCTGATGATTGAACTGGATGTGTTGTCAACAGGTGGCAGCAGTGCCGTACGCGATGGTAGCCGCCGCGGCCGCAGCGGCGCAACAACCGCCTTACTTACCGCATCCGCATCCTGCGGTAAGTACCTACCTATTACTTGATAACAAACAAATAAGATTGTTTTTAATATAGTGCGAAAGAACTTAGACTAATTTCTAAGAAATTAAATCATATCCTTGAAAAATGATTTTGTTCGACTTACGGTGAGTCCAGTAGGGGTATTTAAATTCATTCGATTCGTTTCCGTAACGGAAACGTCAAATTCGAATTCGATTCCGTTTCCGTTAGATATTTAGAACGCTATTTTCATTTCATATCGAAACTAAGGAACTAAGGATCCAAATTCAAATGGCAAAAGTTTGCTCCGCTTGTTTAAAATAGCGTTCATAGTCAAAAGTTTCCTATACCGAATCTGAAGGCTTTTTTAATTAAAATACAATGCAGACCAAGCAAACGAAAGCGAGTGAAGGCTAACCAACGAACGCGAACGAACCAGTGTGGAAGTCATGATGAAAGCAAGCGAGGGCCTTCCTTCGCCTTCGGCCGTGATCCGTCGCTAGGGTTCACATGCGTTCGTTTAATGTGGACAGCGAAAGCGAGTGAACGAGGGAAACCGATCGTCGAATTCCACTCGTTCGCTTTCGCTCGCTCTTTTTGCTTGGTCTGGACTCACCATTAGACGCGAATTCGCAACCTCCCCACAGTAACTCTAGCACAATTGATTGTGGAAGTATATATGCTAAAAGTATACGAAATCAGTGATATTTGAGACTGTTTTAGGATTAGAATGAGTACAGCGTAGTTTTAGAATTTCTTAGATGATGTGAGAATTATGATTGGCCTGCTTCATTTTCAAATGCCAATTTCGACACAATTTTTATCTACAATATTGTATCAAAGAAAAACAACCCTTATACATATGATGTAACAGATGGAAATGAGTTGCGACTGCCGTCAATACGCGCCGCCTATATTCGTGATGGACAAACGCGACAGGCCCGAAGCGGTGAGCGTGTTGAAAACCCTAAAAGCAGTTTTTGCGCTTGGCTACCAAAAATACCTGAATAACAGTTTTTGGAATGGATTTTCGATAAGTTACCTTGAACGTGTTTATCGATAACGCTTTTAAAAAAAACTAATATTGTACAAAGGTTTTTTTTTATGAATATTGTCACTAACTTGTTTTTAGAGTGAATTTGTAATATCTTTTGAGTACAAGATAAAACTACTACGTAATGAAAAAAGAAGATAATTTTGTCTTCCGTTTGTATGTGCTACTAATGTGTGTTTTTTGTTGTGTTTCTAAAAACATTCGCCCCAAAATCATTCTGATCTTTGGGGGCAACCATTAATTAAGTGGGGTGCGTAGGGGGGTTGAGCCAAACCTCACCCAATCTCACGTGGGGGAGAGGAGATCTTGGCAAATATCACATAATTTTTTTCACATTTATAGTTGTTCATGTATTTTATTTTGATTTCTCACCGTGATGCTAGACTTCGTTCTTAGAAGTTTTAAACACTAGTTCCAAGGGGTTACCCCGATGTATATCTTGTGTTCTTATATCTTGTGTGTCTTGTGTTGCATCTTACTTTTTAACTTGCGTTAAACAAAGGAATATCGAAAATTCCTTTGTTAAACGTAATATAAAATAGGATAAAAAAGGAGGCGGCGCTATTGTGCGTCGGGGTAGCAACGCCTTAAATAAATAATAATAAATAAATAATGCCAGACGATGCACACAGTATCATCTAGCCCCAAGCTAAGCAGAGCTTGTGTTATGGGTACTAGCTGAGTGACATACTTTTATTATACATATGAAACACCCAGAACCCAGAATAAATAAAAAAAATGATGTAATTTAACTTTTTTAAAGAAACCACAGATTTACTTATTTATAATAAAAATAGGAGTTTTAATACAATGAAACAGAGGCAATGGGGATAGAATAATCGCAATAATTGCCTCGCATAATTATTGTATGCACCCTTTTCATCGAATTATTTTATAATTTTCACAGTAATAGGATCATCATCAATATACATCCAAGAAAGCATCGAAAATATATATATATAGATGAAAAATGGTTTCTGTAGTGTTCGTTATAACTCATAATAATACGAAGACCTTGAATCGGTCATTCAATGTTACCTAATAAATAAATCACCAGGGTCAAGAAAAGATTAACTGATACCTTGTTATCTTTTTATTATCCAACCTAATGTGGGTACTTAAAAAAGAACTAGTTTAATTAGGTTTATTCTACATGCGTTTTATAAAAACTACTTTTGTATACAATTACACATCTCAAGCGCAAATTCATCAGTACCGTATAATGGTCAGAAGATAAAACTGACAATCTATCATTCGGATGTATATCACTTCATTCGAGTGAAAAAGACTGATTAATTCGGCTAAACTAAAGATGCAATGTTTGAAAATATCCCAATACTTAACCTAAAAATCACTTTCTTGCTGAATTTGTTGTTGATATTTTTGACACAATATGCACTTCTTGTCGATTTGAACACTTTCCTATAACGAATAATTGCGTAATATTTGTATAAAACTGGGCACTAAAAAGAGAATTTTGGATATTTGTGATAGAGTTGCTTACAAACACTGTAACTTGAAAATTACTTGAGTTAGTCATATCAAATTCTCTCCTCCGGTCTCAACCGAACCAAACTCTCCGAATAGCTCCACAGCTTCTTAGCACTCTCTTCGTTCACCTTATTACTCATCTTACTCTCTTCGCAATCCGCGAAATACCTCCCCGTTATCAGATCACAATCGTCCGACACAGCCAAGTATACGCTTGTCTGAGCTCCGTCGTACGGACTCTTAAAGAAAGAATATAAAACTAGACTTCTCAATTTCTCTATAATAGTTTTCTTGTAAAGAGCTGTGTTGACTTGACCAGGGTGAGCTGAATTCACCACTACGCCAGTCCCTTCCAACTTCCTCGCCAATTCGACGGTGAAAAGTAGATTACAAAGCTTGCTGTTGCAGAACGCTTGGAAATAATTGTATCTGTGCATCTCATTTAGATGCTCTATCGTGCCAAATCTGTGCATAAAAGAGGAGATAACCACAACACGACTCGGAGCTGATTTCTTTAGCAAGGGAACGAGTAGTAAAGTCAATAAAAACGGTCCGAAGTGATTGATTTGCATGTCCCGAACGATTCCATCTTCAGTGAAGTCTTGATAGATTCCACTCGTCCCAGCATTGTTTATAAGAACGTCGAGCTTTGCTTCCGTCTTCTTGAATTCATCAACGAACTCCCTGATCGATTGCAGCGACGCTAGATCTAAGTAAATATGTCTGACGCTGTTATTCTTCGTTCTTTTCTTGATTCGTTCTACGGCTCTCAGACCCCGTTTGTTGTCTCGACAGCCGAGGATGACTTTCGCGCCCCGTTTGGCAAGCTCCAAAGCAGTAGCGTACCCTATGCCACTGTTCCCTCCAGTCACAATAACAACTTTGCCACTCATGACACTGTCGTCGTAAAATTTCCCTGTACTCCATTTGTTGTACAGTTTTATGAGAGCTAAAGTTAGCAGTAACCAAATGTACCACATTGTGTTACTTCGCGGATGGAGACTGACTGATAGTTTATCGGCTTGAATGTCATTTGTGATTATTTTAACTAGCTTTTTCGCGCGGATTTTGCTGTAATAAATATTGTGTTTAATTTTGAACTTGCTAGACGTGTCTTTAGTTTAATGTTATATTTGCTGATTGTAAAAGATAACCTTGATCTCTGCATGTTACCATTCGAATATTTAAGTTTTTGTTGAATTTCACCCCTCGTAACCTCAACATTGAATGTTTATTTTTTTCTATAGTTGTATGAAACGTAAAATGTGCCCCTTTTGACCCCTGTAGCATAATAAAACATTAGAACTTAGAGCAAGATAACAACTTTGAATATTAAGTAATTATAATTTTTATAGACTAACATTTATTTATTTGTCTGTACAACACAGACAAATAATTTACAAAAAAATCGGTAGCCAAAACAACAAGGGAAAATACAATTCTTTTTTTTTAAATTAAAGACACCAGCAATTCTCTCGGATCAGCATATATGCCTTACGTCTCAGGAGTGGATGCGCTAGTATTCTTCCTAAACCATTTTAATCCGTGGTAGCCATTTTCGTTTAGTTATGTTGTTCTGTAAAATATAAAGGTTAATAATTTTGTAAACTTTTACGTTAATATTGTAAACTTTAACAATAAAATAAGAACAATAAAATTTACAATAATCTTTACTTACTTACTACAATAATACTTTTACAATAAAACATTTTTCAAAAAAATAAGTTTTTATTATACATACAAAACATGAACAGACATTCCTTTTTATATGTACGGTAATGTACATTATTAATTATTTATAGTAAAGTTTTTACTACCTACCTACAATCTTACCGATAGTTTATCATTCGAACTTCGGAACTCACCCACTGGTCGCTTAGCTGCTTATCAATAAAACTGGTTTGATTCGCAGGGCATGCGCACTTATCAATGGATTTATATGAGATGTTAATTATTATCTATTAGATTAAGTAGTTTATCGGTGTGTGGGAGGGAATCTATTTAGTTTTTTACTAAAATAAGATTATCTTTATTGCACCTTCAAAAGTTGTGAAATCATTTGTGTTGCTTAACTTCGAACTCAGATAAATCCACTCTAACCACTTAAGAGATAATTTTCAAAAAAAGATAACAATTTTAATACGATGGAAAAAAAATATTGTCTTCAACAAATTCAATAGATTTAATTTTGCAGTTTGGATCAACCTTCATTTAACAAATGGTATAACTATGAATTTTAAATAATGAAGTGCAATCGCTATAGGCGATCTCTTCTAGGCAACCTTTGTATAGATAGGTTAAGTTAGGTTTATGAAATTGATATTGGCATCACTGATTTGACACAATAAAAATAAATTTTTGAGCTAGACAAACTAGAAGGACACTTGTTTTCTTGCAAGGTCTTTTGTCTATAACTTGAAGTAACAATATCAGAAAATGTCCGGTGGATACTGGCCGCTGTAGCTTAGGTCATCGTGATATTACTTGAGGCATCTTGGGGTCAGGGGGAGTCTAACCTCACCTAATCTCACTTGGGGGAGATGGGTGACTCTGCATATAGGTATCAAGTATAATTTTATCGCAATCGGTTCACCTTGATATAAATTCTGAGCTAACTACTATAATATTAGTTATTGCATAGGAAGAGATTCAAAAACAGAGTTTGGTGGCTACCAAGAGCAACTTAGCTTATGATATGCAAAATAGTATAACGTAATAAAAAGATAAAATAGAAGGCGTCACATATTTTATCATCTAGGGGTACTGCCTTAAGAACGTACACTTTTATTTTAGTAAGTTGATAAGCAGTGTTATGTTATTCCAGCTGGCGTACAACATGAGTCAAGGAGTGGCGCAAGCGGGCCAGCACGGACCTCTTCCCCCTCAGCAGAGGAACTTTAGAAAAGGTATGCTCTATCAGTTTCTTTAACTAAATAATATAATTAAAATATAATAATAATTATTATTAATATAATTAATTAAAATTGGTATTTGGCCTTTTCGAACAATTCTCATGGTACTATGTTTGTTAACAATATGCAACACAAACATTTTCAAATAACTTTTAGGCGTTGATTTTGAAAAATTATTGGCAGTATTGTAGCTTGATCCGATTTTATCTTGAGTTTGGGTGGATAAAGGTTTTTGTGAACAATGGTTACATGAATTCTGGAATGGTAGTCAACAAAGAGAATGCAGTAGGACACAGATAGGAATTTAAGACATCATCTAGGTAAGGACCAAAAGATACACGGGAAACCTTTATGCTATAAATGATGTGAAAAGTATATTGATACAGTATTTAATTATTGGGAACTATGAGGTGAAAACGTGAACTGATGCAATAAACTACATAATACTAATGGTAGCATTAGTATTAGTTACATAGTTTCTTAGTTTTTTATTATAGTTTATAAAGAACTAGCGAATAGTCTGGTCTCTATCTAATCTATCTCTTTGCCAACTTTCATCCATATCCGTTCAGTAGTTTTTGCGTGAAAGAGTAACAATTACAAAATTTCGCGTTTATAATATTAGTAGGATGTTTTACTTTTAGGTATCTGGAGTTTACTGCTTTCACGTCTATTTCTCACTACAAAATCAGTCTTTAATACAATAGTATAATAATTTGTGTTTGTTCACCAGTGGGCGTGGGATCGGGCGTGCAGGTCGCGACGGCGACGGGGCAGCCGCTGCTGGCGCCCGCGCCGATGCAGCAGTTCGTGCCCTACCCGCATCCGCATCCGAACCCACACGCGGTCCATCCGCACTACCACCAAATGGTAATAAAGCTCTTTTTAGTTAGACCTTCATTTACTACAATAAAGTAAAATATAATCTTTATTAACAACGAAAATTACAATAAAGGAATACTAATACAAATAATTTATTGGTATCATATGTTATTTAAAGCTAAAAACAATGCAACGATACTGACGCAAAAAGTTTAAAAACTGTGTCGCGTACAGTATCGGAAATAGACATAATTAAAACTAGTATTTACAATTGAAACCATTGAGCTAACTGCAGACGGTTGCAAACAGTCTAAAGTTAGCACAACTGATCCATTACAATACCATTTGTCTCGTCCCCAAGACACTGGCTGCATTACCACGCTGTATGGCAATGCTGATGCGCTGAGCCAGATACTCACCAGCTCTCGGGTCACGCGTCGCATCGACTGAGTCATTTAACACAGGATATTTGTATTCCGTGTTAAATGACTAGTATTATACATTTAAAAGCTTCATTTACTCCGTCTTTCTCTGTGGCGAGCTAATCAATGCTGTAATTATTCATAACTAGATATGTCCGCGACTTCGTCCGCGCAGGATAGTGACTTTCGCAGTCACATAAATCTTACATATTTCCATAGAAACTTATACCCTGTTTTTAAAAATCTGATTTAATATTTATTTATATTTAAACAAAATATAAAAAAATAAAGCTTCTGGCTTGAATAATGACGAAACTTTTACACTTTCACACACTTCAACACTTCGAAACTTTCATGAAATTAGCTTTAAAGGGATTTTTATGTTGTGTTCCTTAAGTTGAAAACACACAGAAGCCTGAGGCGGAGCGGAGGCGAAGGCGTGGCGGTTTTTCCTATGGTACCGCGCCGCCACCGCCTGCGGTGTGTGTGTAGGCTTTCATAGGATTAAATAGAATACAACTCGCACGCCTTCGCCTCCGCTCCGCCTCCGGCTTCAGTATGTGTAGACTTTTAGTTTGGCGCAATGATCACTTAGCCGGTTTAATTACAGTGGGTCTAGTGTTATCCATGATAGTTTATAAAGTACTAGCGACCCGCCCCGGCTTTGCACGGTTTTATTATAAGTATATAAACCTTCCTCTTGAATCACTCTATCTATTAAAAAAAACCGCATCAAAATCCGTTGCGTGGTTTTAAAGATTTAAGCAGTCAAAGGGACATAAGGACATAGGGACAGAAAAAGCGACTTTGTTTTATACTATGTAGTGATAATGTGACGTTAATGAACAGGTCCGTATGTACCACGGGGGCTCGGTGGGCACGGGCGGCGTGGTGGGCTCGGTGGGCGAAGGCGTCGGCTACGCGCCGCAGCCGCCCGCCTCGCCCGCCGCATCGCCCGCGCTCTACCCGCCGCCATCGCCCGCGCACACGCCGCATCCGCACCCGCATCCGCATCCACATCCGCATTACCACCACCAGCCCTTCCAGGTATGTATCAACTAGCACGCACCTTCGCTCGCTTTGTTTCTATGGAAACGTTTCAAGGCTATTTATATCCCAAGGGAACTTATTTATAGAATGAAAGGTAGCCTATGTTATGTGTCAAGGCTAGATCTAGTCCATTCAAGTTAAGTTAAAGAAACATAATATTTTATTTTTCAAAATTTCAGCCCGTTTCGTTATGTAATTTTTGGGTGAGAGAGGCACAAATATTCATACATCTCTACATCCATACAAACTTTACTTTTCATCACATAAATCAGTTCCCACGGGTTTTTTTTGCTCAAAGTGGCTTTTGTGTCACTGACTGCGGCCATGATAGGCAATAAGCCTATAATGGTCACTGCGGCCATGATAGGCAATAAGCCTACGATGGTCACTGCGGCCATGATAGGCAATAAGCCTATAATGGTCACTGCGGCCATGATAGGCAATAAGCCTATAATGGTCACTGCGGCCATGATAGGCAATAAGCCTATAATGGTCACTGCGGCCATGATAGGCAATAAGCCTATAATGGTCACTGCGGCCATGATAGGCAATAAGCCTATAATGGTCACTGCGGCCATGATAGGCAATAAGCCTACGATGGTCACTGCGGCCATGATAGGCAATAAGCCTACGATGGTCACTGCGGCCATGATAGGCATTAAGCCTATAATGGTCACTGCGGCCATGATAGGCAATAAGCCTATAATGGTCACTGCGGCCATGATAGGCAATAAGCCTACGATGGTCACTGCGGCCATGATAGGCAATAAGCCTACGATGGTCACTGCGGCCATGATAGGCAATAAGCCTACGATGGCCGCAGTGATCGCCATTTCCCATGGGATATAAATGTTTCCATATAACTAACCGAAGCCGCTTTCAGAAACTAGTTCACCTCAAATATCGTCTAAAAAGATTTTAGTACAAACTTGGTAACACCCCCTCCTCCCCCCAGGTGCTATGTCCACTGATGAGCGGCCACCAGCACGGGCACGGCCACCACGTGTACCTCAACCACCAAGGACAGGTGCAGCCGCCGCAGCCTGACCACCACCATCCCCACCATCTGCAGGTGACCACCTAACCACTCCTATACAGACATATCCACCTCACGTGTACCTCAACCACAGGGACAGTGCAGCCGCCGCACTCTGACCACCACCATCCCCACCATCTGCAGGTGACCACCTAACACACACTTTAAGACCGACAGTTACAGACCACCCCTATCTACCTTTTACCTAATCAAACCTATCCACCAAATAAGACATTTCCACCTGATCAGAACCAGTGGCGGTAGCTTCATACAAGCCAAAAAGCCGGGCTTGCCCTCCTTCAAATTCCATACCAACCGAAAACATTGACTACCATATTTAAATTTTCGCGCGCCAATTCTTTCACTTCATTTCTTTTTATCTATGACTGTCTAGTAAGTATCCGATCTCGGCCGAACAAAGCCGAACAATAAACGTATGTCGGGCTTGCCCTGTTCTCAAGCACTAGGCACGCCACTGATCAGAACTATTCCTAAAATCAGACCTATCCACCAAATAAGACGTTTCCATCAGATCAGACTTATCCACCAAACCACCCTTATCCTTCTACCAATTCAGAACTGTCCACAAAATCAGACCTATCCACCATATCAAACCTGTTCACAAAATCAGACCTATCCACAAAATCACACCTATCCACCAGATCAGATCTATCTCCCATATCAGACCTATCCACAAATTATATTTATTTATCAATTATGGTAACAAAACGCTAAATTCTTAGTGTCTTTTAGCTGACCAGATATAAGCTTAATCCGTCTAAAAGGCTCGCTGTGTAATTTTTATAACCAGCTAGTCTCCAATAGAACAGCGACCTGACACAGTAGCCAAAGTGCATACTAGAGAGCATTAACCTGACACAGCAGCCAATCTGCATACTAGAGATGCATTAACCTGACACAGTAGCCAATCTGCATACTAGAGATACATTAACCTGACACAGTAGCCAATCTGCATACTAGAGATGCATTAACCTGACACAGTAGCCAATCTGCATACTAGAGATACATTAACCTGACACAGTAGCCAATCTGCATACTAGAGATGCATTAACCTGACACAGTAGCCAATCTGCATACTAGAGATGCATTAACCTGACACAGTAGCCAATGTGCATACTAGAGAGCATTATTATTTTAATCCAGCAAGTGTATTCTTTCCAGCAAGTCCTCATGCCCGGGGGCCACTCCGGCGGCGGCGGCGCGTCCACCCCCGGCGTGCTCAACTCGGGGCACCCCTAACGCGCGTGGGGGCCGCGCCGCCCCACGCGAGATCAACATCTTCTATACATACAGCTGCACTCGGCTGCGCACTGATACACGGTGGCTTAACGGCACTCACGAACAATCTATACTGGCTTAACGGGACTGCAACTGTGATAAAACGGGACTTCAATACTACTGTAGTGGCTTAACGGGTATAACGGGACTCGTTCAAACTGCACCGATAGCATTGATAACCTAGAAGTCGATGATATAATAGAGAAAAATGATGTGAAATGAGTTAATTGTTGAAGCTGGTAGGAATGAACTTTGAATATTATGAATTTGACGTCATTTTCATCTATTCTATACTTAATAAGCTGTCTAGGGTGATCAAGCTAAGCATACTGGTGCAACGGGATACATAAACTATAGTGTCGTGTAAACAGATAAGTGTATTGTGAACTATGTGTTGGGTGCAAGTGTCTGGAATCGGCCAACATGTGAACTATAGTCTGTTTTACACACTTCTGGATGCATCAGGTATGTGTCCTTTGAACTATGTAGTCAAATACGGTGTGCATACGTCTGGTTTAAAAAAAATCACAAATTTATAATAACTGTTTCATAAAATTTCGAAGTGCAAGTTTCCTTGCGGACAATTGCATCAGACACTTGTGTTCGTGTTTGGTATATTTGTGAATAACAGACCATTTGTGCTTCTATTTAATATCGAAATATTCTGATCAGTCCAAAGATACAATGTTTAATGGCAATATACACACACAAGCAATTCTCAGTTTTAACTCAATAGCATAAGTTTAAGATTCATCAAACACTCAAATGATTGACTAATCGTTACTAATTCTTAATCGGTTAAGATCTCACTATAGATTTGATAATCATAGTGAAGCAATATCCAAAGACCATATTTTTGACATCGGCTCAATGATCAGAACCTAGATTTTAGAATATAGGTTATTTGTGGCTTGGAGAAGTTTTGGGAACGATAACATCATAAAGAGAGCTTATTTGTAGTTCAAAGATTTTTTGGGAATTATTAAACATCAAGAGGCTTGTGGCACAAAAAAGCTGTGAGATAGGCAAGGAAATGTATTAATCTGAAGAACTGATATTTTAAGTACTGTATTTTATAAGTCACAAGGTATAATAAAATCCTATGGGAGAACTCACATATGCGAAGGGGTAGGCAAGAAGCAGTTTGTAAAAGATTAACAACTTTTCTTATAAAATGCAGTGTTTTGTAATGAAAATCTTAGGGTTTTTGAATGGAACTCGAAAGCTATTTAGGAATAACATTACTCGTAACTATAAGATAATGTTAACATCATGATAAGACTGAAAGTATTAACTTTTGTACTGATTTGATGTGGATCACAGAAGATTTTTACATCTTGGGTTTAAGAGAAGATTAGTCATGAGTCGTTATTGTGTCTTATGGAGATATTAAAACAATTTTAATTGACAATGAGTCATTTTCCTTCTAACATGTGTTTGATGAGTTGCCTATGTTCTTTTGAGTTTTAAAACAAATCTGAAGTGGCCAATTAAGAACAGTGAGCCATGCTTGTTGTGTTCCATGACTCAAAATACAGTGTTTGTGTATTATGTGTCAAAGTACACAGTGTGTATATAAGTCATACATTATATATGTGTGTTAAGTCACAGACATCACAGAATAGAATGTATTTCATTGGCAAGTAACCTCAAAGTACGCCTTTGATAACTTTAAGAACTTTTAATGTCATTATAACACCAAGTACTAAGAGTTATTTGTTGATGGTTAAGTCCTAAAGTACTATGTTGAAAAGTGCCCGTTCCGAAGCCATTATTAGTGAAATGTGAGCCGTTTGATGCAAGGGTCAATTTACTATGGCTTGTTATTAGGAAGACTTTTTTCTCTATTTATTTCCGTAAATTTATAAAACGCCTTTGAATAAAGATCTTTAAATTATGTGTATAATAAAACTTGAGAAATATTTTAAATTTGATTCTTCACTGTCGCTTATTTTACGAAAAACTATCCATTTGTCTTGGTGTCCCTAAAATTCAAATACATCAAGTAAATTATATACTCTTCTATATTTCTTATCATAAAGTTTTGTCTAATAACAAGTAGTAGTTGATGCATCTGGCTTCTCTTAAGCGTGGTCAATCGCGTGTAAAGCTAGATAAGTGTATAATAAATAAGTGATTCTGTGTGTGAACTTTGAAATATTTTGTGACGTTTATAAGTACAGCTCGCGCGTCGTCTGATGATGATGATGATTTGTTTGAAGAAATTAAAAATGGCTGACAGCATCCAAAATGCTTGTCTGATTTTAGCAATGAAAAGAACATTTACTGCAAATGCAGCTGGCTTAAATGTGGTTTTCTCTGATAAAGTCACCAAGCATCAGATTTCATAATCAATTTATTTATCAATACATAATCCATCAATAATTAATTTACAATTTTCAAACTACAAAATGGGAGACAGAAAATATGAAATATTCTTAAGAATATTTCTGTTGCACTACACTTTTAATTGAATAATACAATCAACTGAATAATTTCAAACCTAATATTCTAAAATGCAAACTATATAATTGAGATTTATGTTATAAAAAAACTGATTTTAACCCTGTTAAATTCACAGAAATTTTCTAATATAACGTTGCAAAGTTTAACAAAGTTTACACATGGAATTCCCCATTGGGGAGTATAAATATAGTAAAAAATATTTTTTATAAGCAAAATACTGCCAATGACAGCAAAGTCTTGGTTGTAACATAGGTAGTTACTTATGGTCGGAAAGAATTGGGTAGTTTTTTTGTAATATATTTTCGAAGTAAAACCGTGCTTTATGTAATTTAATGGTAATGTTGAATTCGGTTATTATATGTACCGATTCCTTTTAATATTTTGAGTTTATACAGTTTTAGATTTAGCTACATGGAGGGTAGCTAAATATAAATTTGCTAACTAAATCGTCAAATGTAATTGAATGAGTAGGTATCATATTTATAGTCTTATCTTAAAGACTTACCGATATAAATCTACCAACTAACTCTAAACTTAACCGTAATTCCGTGTTTCTTTTGTAAAATTTCTTTTTTTGCAAAATTTAATAGCAATAAGTCATGTATAACTTGTCAAAGCTAATATATACCGTCGATATAAGCACCATAGAGTTAAATTTATTTCTTCTGAATAAAACATATAGAGGAAAATCTTTATCTCTTGCATCAATGTAAATTAGTTAGGTTTAGCTATACGATTCTTTCCGGCCGTCTCCTTCCGATCAATTGCTCTTGGCAGTTTGATCCTATGACTTATTTATTTAGATCTATTGTTAGTGTACCCTCCGTTTTATAAACTATGGACTTCAATTGCTGCCATTTCGTTTAAGGTTATTAGCTAGGCGCGTTATGAGGAACACATTAGGGGTGGTAGGTAGAAAACTCTATTCAAGGTCAATTGGGTATGGTAGGGTTTGGGTTTGACCCCCTTTTTCGCCGATAGTTTCGGGTAATGTGTAGGGTGCATTGCGTGCTTAGTTTTGGGCGTTTTATCGACAACTCGCCACTTGGGGTCACATTCTGCTAGTAACACTGTTATACGATTCTCAGAAACTAGATGAATAGGTATTTTGGGATCGCTCACCATGAATGCTGTAGGATATTTCTTGAAGTAACGAGTTGTTGGTGGAAACGAGGTCTTATCGCGAGCATTATGTAGTTTTTTTGTATTTCTGTACCCCAATATCTATAAATAATTCTGTTGCTTATGAGACAGCTCAGTCATTCTACTATGGGAATGAGCTAAAAATACTCAAATAATATAAATTTCTTGTACGAAAATCTATTTCAGAAGTCAAGATTTTTGTCTTTATTATTTATTTTTAATAGTGAGTTGATGTTGCTCGCTCTAGGACGTATTATTTGCTTGTAGTGTTATAATTTTATATTAACGATTATCCATCCATAGAGATGTATGTTTAGCCACAAACAACACACAGTGTTGTCGATGTAGGTATTAATCAATCATCGATATCGATAGTTTCATTTCTTTCGCTGTAAGGACCAGTCATAGGTCTATATAATAAGTTGACAACCAAATCGAATGTATAGCTATAGATATAAAGTTATCTAATTAAACTGCCTTAAATTATAAATAAAGAATTGTGCTGAGTGGAAGGAATTTATACCGGTGCGAGTGTGCGCTAGGGTGAGACAATAAGAGAAGCTAGTGTAGGTATTGAACTGATACCACGTCAGTTATGTGCACAATTTTAGTAAATTTGTAATATATTAAGGTTTCTGACGCTCAATTGCTGGATTTTTATGTAAAGAAAGTTGTGGCAAAGGGGAGCTTAGTCCATGACCTCCGCGCGGTGCTCCCTGGGTAGCGCCAAAATGGACGCCGTTATTCACATTTTTTTCCAAAAAAATTGTCTATGACACGCGCTAGGCAGGTAAATCCAGACTGCCCGTAGTTGACCGTTCTGTTAACAAGGTTTTCATTTTAAACGCTAAAAGAAAGGTAAACTTTAACTAATGATAATGTAAAATAAAAGGTATATTTCGGAATGTATAAACACTAGTTCGAAGTAGTAAACCTATAAATTTTACAAAATGTAAAAACTATTTTCTACAGTAAAGCATGTATGATAAAATACATTAATACTTTGCTCTAAATTAATGTGTACATCCCTGTAATAATGGTTACGGAATATAAAAATAAGTCCATGATGTACATAAAATGTATATAAAAATTATTAGATAGGTCTCGTTTCGGAGAACGAATATTGTGATAAGTTTTTTAATGAGAATATAACATTTAAAAAATCACAAAAAAAATCCGGAAATGGCCTAGCGGACCCGCACCACGTTCGTGAACCCGCATTTTGAGAACTTGGTGTCGGTCTTGTCTTGACGTATATTATTGTTTTTTCCTTCATTTTTGTTTTGATTTAAATTTTTATGGATCGCGTGATGTATGATTGTTAGTATATGAGAGTCGCTATCAAGCGCGAGTGTTATTCGTTATGCGCCCTAGATTTATGAGATGGTTATATTATTATCGATATAATTTTTTGCGTGTCACAACACTAGTTTTTGTGATTGGCAGGTTGAATGTTCGCTGTGGTTTGTTCTTTGTGTGTATGATGATTTGATGTTCCTGGTATAGGTTGTTGTAGTATATAAATTGAACTGATACGTTACATGCAATCGTACCTAGCGCACATTTTGAGTAGTGCACATTTGTGCATCTAGTTAGTGCGAACAAAATGACCATATATATATTCTTATCAATTGAATTGTATCAAAAATCATTGCTTCATCATAAAGGAAAATTCCTCGTGCCTTGAAATTTGAAATTACTAAGCTCATGCTTACCAAATTTAATATTTATGCCCTAACGAATACGGTTGACGTATAAATCTTATAATAGAAAAAGGGAGAGTTATTATTTGACTATATGAACCAATTACTTAAAAAGTGCAGCTTCTATTCTTTTATACCTCTGGATGCTAGTAAACGCTACCTTTACCTTTGTAATTTATCCCTGTATCTGTATCATGTATGTATAGGTAAATTGATATGCCTTAACATGGCGCCCAAAAGGGGCGGCTGAACCAACGCGCATACACAACGGGTTTTAGTCGGAATTATCAGAATTAATAGAAACAAATTTATGTTGCTAAAATTATGCCTAGTTTTAATTTAACTCCTTGTATTTGCTGCAAATTTTAGCACTGAGTTTTTTAGTTGCTAAGGTAGAAAAAATACTGACAGACAGACACATTCAAGCCGACATATTGAGGTCAATTTACACTTAGAATATTTAAATTATGCCGACCTTGCATTATTATGCTCAAGAAAGTCTTGCAATATGATTTAATAGACGATAACTCAACACCAAAAGTCGACTTAAAATCTTATACGAACAATGAAGAGGTAGGTACGAGATTAATGTTTTGGAGGGATATTTTAATCAATTGACATGCAACTAATTACACTTATTTCAGTGGGTAGCTAAATAAACATATTTCTTTTGCAAATAACTACCAATAATAATAATAATAAAATTATAGGCAAAATAAGGTATCTATTTAGTGTAAGTACGTAATGGTTGTACTATGTAAATACATCCAGTTTGATTGTTTTGTTATGTACATGGTTTTCTTTTTAATCTGTAGTGACAAAAAACATAAATTTATGACGCCAATAAGCATGGCCTTTTTCTATTATAGATCATTTTACCGAAGATTAAAAAGAAAATCTCAACGAATGAGAAATTTCGACAAAAACCCATTGTAATGTATAAAAAGACTGATGGGTGAATGTAAAGTTGATTTTTACTTAGAAATGCGGAGCCTAATCATTAAAACATACAAATCTCTGGCTACACATTGTATACCTACTTATTGTATGTTCAAAAATGTAAAATCAGAATAATCGAACTAGAGGCTGTATGAGAAAAGTAAAAACTTTAGACAGTAAAGAAACAGTAAAGAACAATAATAATGTCAAAAAAGTTATATATAATCATACCTACTCTTCTTAAGATAAAAAAATTGTCACAGAAAACTTATATGGAAAATATAAATTTTCGTTTGTCAAAATATTTACATTGCAATTGAACTTCCTTCAAGCTCTGTGTCATAAATTTTAAGTTAATTTTACTTTTCTTATCTAGGTGTAGACAAAATACTTCTCTTATTATTTATAATACTTGTTGTACCTCTGTAACAATCTAAATATTATATTTTATTAGACCAATGTGAATTTGTCAGTCTGTGTATCAGATTGAACTATGTATGGGTATTCAACTACCAAGGCTAGCATCAGATGAAGGAACAAATTTCATCATATCGATAAATTTAAATGATAGCTAGGCCCGAATTCACCTAACGATAGTACCTACTGCTTGATTGAAGTTAAAGTTGTATAGTCACAGACTATACAGGTATCAGTTTAACACATAGTTTGATAAATCAGGCATATAGTTTGGTGAACTCAGGCTTGGAGAAAAAGAAGCATTTCCTTTTAAAATTCGTGAAATAAATCTGAATGCATTCCTAATCGTCTTGGATTATAGGAGGCAGCTTAAATAGAATACCTTAGAAAGTATGTGACTAATGGTATTCTGAAGCCTTCCAGTGTAAATGTGTAGCAATAATTTTGTAGGGGACACGCTGTAGTGTCCACGAATTGTTTCAAAATGCTTACGACGATCAAGACAAGAGAATCAGTTTTACTTGCACTTTTTAATGCAGTCGTTTAGATTTCACTTGCGGCCTTTTATGACCTGGTCTACTATTCTTAATAAAATACGATACTGATGGTTTTACTTGTAAATTTTCGTTTAAACTGACTGATCACTTTTGTATCTTAACTGATTTCTCTTGTATCTTGTTCGTTGTCTACATATTGTTACAGTAGAAGTAAAATTTCCACATTATATTCTACTATTACTTAATGAGCTGATACGTTTTTCTGAGAACATCTATATGCATTATTTTAGTATGGCTGTAAGCGGATTAACAACGAAACTAGTTTGTCTTATAACAACACCAACGTTCCTGTATATTCTTTCCTTCCTTTTTATACCATTCCTATGCATTTTAGACAACAAACTGTTTTATTTTATATCTCTTCTGATTATCTTCTTGACACCAAAATTTCTGATGTATTGCACAGTATGTAAAATCAGTCTAAGTCAGATTTTGATACAGAGCGATATTATACTGTAACATTTCGAAAAAGAGCATTTAAAAGACATGATTTTGCGCTAAATCTATGTATTTTCAAAGTTAACCAATCAATAAAGAATATGAGCAGGTTAACTTGAAACTGTTTGTGTCATCCATCCTGTATGTATTGCGCGATGTGGAAATTATACTTGTCTACTAGGCTTTACGCATTTGCTTGTAAAATTGAGTAAAGCTTAGCCCTCTGTGGAGGGCACTAGGAGTGCCAAATTGGCATAATTTTATTACTACAACTGTATGTAACGGCAATAACACCTCTGTCGGACATTTTTCAATAAAAAAAGTTAAAAAATGTGTTTTGAACACAACAAATATGGTATTTTATTTACATTCCTCATCCCTCTTCATCCAGTCATCAGAGAAATATCACTTAGTTTATATCTACTTTCTTGAGTTACGAGCTTACGAGTGTTGTATAAGAGTAGGTAGGTTTTCTTTGATGAAAGATTTTAATAGGTAGGTAAGTAAGTAAAGGCTGTGGCACAAATTCTGTGGTAGAGTCCTTTTCACGAAAGAAGTCCCCTAGACGCGGCGCTGTAGTAGTACGACCGAATGAAGCCAGCAAGCCTACGGCAATCTGTCAAATTTAGTTCCACCAGTTACTTTTTTCGTGAAAAGCACTAAGGTTTGAATCTACTATCTTGAGTATATTGTACAACAAGTTGGTAAAGGGGCGCGTATATCTTGGCAACCAGCGGGAGAAGCGCGGAAAGTAGTTTATTAGTGCGGATTTTAGTCAGTAGTCTATGTAGGTATGTAGGTAGTACGCTATCGAGACGATATTTTAGCTACGAATTTTGTTGAGTAAAGCACAACGCAATGTTTATTTTAACAATGAGTACACTTTCACCTCGAATGGTAGGTACGTTAGTCGTCAAAATTGCCGTTACTGGTCATCCAGCAATCCAAGACAAAAACATGATTAGGTAGGTACCTACTGTATGTTGCACAATACCGTCGCGTCTGCGGATTGAAAAGCGATTAATAAACTTGCGCCGTCTTTATTCAACGAAAACTCGTTGAAAAAATACGCCTCCACTGCGTAAGCGCGTCCTACGCCAGACAACATAGCGACTAAAAAAAAGCTGCCATAATCGCCTATCGAACGCTACCGCTCCCCTCCCGCTAGCTCGTGTTTAAAATGAAGAATCGGTGCTTATACACCCTTTACAGGAGTAGGTATTCTTTGATGTAATCTCCTTATCACTACTTAGTATAAAATAAAGTCGCTTTTTCTGTCCCTCCCTATGTCCTTATGTCCCTTTGAATGCTTAAATCTTTAAAACTACGCAACGGATTTTAATGCGGTTTTTTTAATAGATAGAGTGATTAAAGAGGAAGGTTTATATACGTACCTATACCATAAGAATAAGAACAGACTAGAAGGGAAACTTCGCTCCGAACGCGCTCAAGGTCACGATATTAGCCTACGCGATTCTGCACGTTAAACGTGCAGTAGGGCTGTCACAGGCGGCGACGCCGCACGCGAATTTTAATATTTGTGTAGGTTAGGTACCTACCTCTATAATATGACGTCATGGTCAAGTTATTGTGGTGTGATCGGTTGTAACAATAAAAGATAATACATATTAGATGATAATACATACTCTATGTCAGTAATATTTTCTAAATATTATTGTGTTTTAGTAGGTTCCTATCTAACTAATTAGGTAGGTACCTAATCAAAGGAACGTGAATATCGTTCGTTGACCTTTTCTCACTCGCCTCGCCTCGCGATGACGGCGCGGCGGCGGCGGGGCGCGGCGGTACAGTGCAGTAGCAACCCTGGCAAAACGCCTGGACGACAGAGGGGCGTAACGAGGTGAAGGGGGAAGTAGGTATATAAATGGCGGCGTTTGGGACTAGATCAAAGAAGAGTCCCTTCTACGTAGTTATTGTTTATTCTTATGCCTATACTAAAACCGTACGAAGCCGGGGCGGGTCGCTAGTATAATATAAATGCGAAAGTCTGTGTGGATGGATGTTTGTTCCCCTTTTACGCAAAAACTACTGAAAGGATCGGGCTGAACTTGGAATAGATGTTGTTCAAGCCCTGGAACTAAAACGGATTGCCATAGTGCTTGCCCCGATGCTGCTTCTTCAAAATCTCTTTCGTCCCAACGGCAATTAGTGTGAGTTGACACGAAAATGTTTGTTACAAACGTGGTCCAGCTCGGCAGATCGTGCCCGTCTCCTAGCTGTTTCTAGTAAATGGGAGTCGGGACATTGGCTGCAAGCACTTCCTTCATATAACACTGGCACTTCATTGGATCCCGCTACTTTCCGTATCGCTACATGTATTCGGTTGGGTGCAAGGTGTTGCGCGCCTCATCAATGCCAGTCCGGTACTGCAGTCGAACTTGGTCTTCACGGATTATCGTGTACTAGGGCCGGCATCGTGGTAATGCAGCCAGTGTCTTGGGGACGCTTCCGACTGGTACTGACATGGATAAATTGCTACCTATAGACTTTTTGCAACCGTTTGCAGTTCTTAATGGTTTCAAATGTATACAGGGTGTAACATTCAAATCGGTCAGTATGGGAAGCTCTGAAACTATAAGTAAGACATATCTTAGGAACCATGTCATCGATTTCAGTGGCAAGAAAAACTACATTCACACATTTTAAAAAATCTTGTACTCCGTCCGGGAATCGAACCCGGATGTTTTGCAAAAAAACTAACATTATTTTTAGTTACATATAGATTATGTAGGTCTCAAGGAGTGTTACTATGAAACGTGATGTCTAAAATTAATAAAATAAATAAATAAAATATTGGTTTAAAATGTACTATTGTTATAGGATAGAAATAGCCTTGATAAGTTTCCATTGCAACAAAGCAACGCGTGCGAAGCCGCGGCCAGATACTAGTATTTATATAAAATCTAAGGAAGCAGGAGTAGGTAATTAGGAACCTATTTCAGTTGGAGGAATGGCAGGAGAGAAATGTTTGTTCAGTTTGAGCACGTTTTATTTCTTCAATATTACATACAAATATGGCATATATAAATAATGTAGGTGAAAAGAGCGTTGTTATACAAATAAATGCGTATATTTAAGTACATCTGTAATAATCTGTAAGTTCTTGAGTAAACAATCAATCTACATACAGGACAATATTGTATTTTATTTTCATTCCTACCTCATCCACTCATCAGAGAAATATCACTTAGGTAGTTTATATCTACTAGGTATGTACTTTTTTGAGTTACGAGCTTACGAGTATTGTACAAGAGTAGGTAGGTTTTCTTTGATGAAAGATTTTAATAGGTAGGTAAGTAAAGGCTGTGGCACAAATTCTGTGGTGAGTCCTTTTCACGAAAGAAGTCCCCTAGACGCGGCGCTGTAGTAGTACGACTGAATGAAGCCAGCAAGCCTACGGCAATCTGTCAAATTTAGTTCCACCAGTTGCCGAGCGACTTTTTTCGTGAAAAGCACTCTAAGGTTTGAATCTACTATCTTGAGTATATTGTACAACAAGTACCTAAAGGGGCACGTATTTCTTGGCAACCAGCGGGAGAAGCGGTAGCGTTCGTTAGGTTATTTAGTGCGGATTTTAGTCAGTAGTCTATGTATGTAGGTAGTACGCTATCGAGACGATATTTTAGCTACGAGTTTTGTTGCCTAAAGCACAACGCAATGTTTATTTTAACGATGAGTACACTTTCACCTCGAATGGTAGGTACGTTAGTCGTCAAAATTGCCGTTACTGGTCATCCAGCAATCCAAGACAAAAACATGATTAGGTAGGTACCTACTGACGGTATCTGCCGACGCGACGGTATGTCGCACCAATACCGTCGCGTCGGCGGATTGAAAAGCGATTAATAAACTTGCGCTGTCTTTATTCAACGAAAACTCGTTGAAAAAATACGCCTCCACTGCATAAGCGCGTCCCATGCCAGACCACTGCAACATAGCGACTATAAAGCTGCCATAATCGCCTATCGAACGCTACCGCTCCCCTCCCGCTAGCCCCGCTGGTTGCCAAGATATTCGTGTTTAAAATTAAGAATCGGTGCTTATACACCCTTTACAGGAGTAGGTATTCTTTGATGTTATCTCCTTATAAATCTTATAACATAAATGCGAAAGTTTGTGTGGATGGATGTTTGTTCCTCTCTAACGCAAAACTACTGAACGGATGTTGTTCAAGTCTGGAAGCTAGAACGGCTTGGCACAGTGCTTGCCCCGATGCTGTTCCTCCAAAATCTCTTTCGTCCCAACGGCAATGGGACTGGCCTTAGTGCGAGTTAACACGGAAATGTTTGTTACAAACGTGCTCCAGCTCGGCAGATCGTGCCCCTCTCCTAGCCGTTTCTAAATGGGAGTCAGGACATTGGCTGAAAGCACTTCCTTCATATAACACTGACACTTCATTGGATCCCGCTACTTTCCGTATCGCAACATGTATTCGGTTAGGTGCAAGGTGTTGTGCGCCTCATCAATGCCAGTCCGGTACTGCAGTCGAACAGCTTGGTCATCACGGATTATCGTGTACTAGGGCCGGCATCGTGGTAATGCAGCCAGTGTCTTGGGGACGCTTCCGACTGGTATTGACATGGATCAATTGCTACCTTTAGACTGTTTGCAACCGTCTGCAGTTAGCTCAATAGTTTCAATTGTATATATTAACCACATTATTCATTTGTATATATTATTAGTAGCGACCCGCCCCGGCTTCGCACGGTTTTATCCTACCTCTTGAATCACTCTATTTAAAAAAAAACGCATCGAAATCCGTTGCGTAGTTTTCAAGATTTAAGCATTCAAAGGGACAGGGATATATGGACACAGAAAGCGACTTTTGTACTATGTAGTGATTGTAATTTTCGTTGTTAATAAAGTACTTTTGGCCCTGGAATAATTTGATCCCATAAACCAGATCCCATGGAATAGAAATAGCCTTGTTTCCATAGAAACAAAGCGTGCGAAGGCGCGGCCTGATTTTAGTATTTATATACAATCTATGGAAGCAGGATTCTAATAGGTAATTAGGAACCTATTTCAGATGAAGGAATGGTAATGAAGAAATGTTTGTTCAGTTTGAGCACGTTTTATTTCTTACATACAAGTAAATATGGCATAAATAATGTAGGTGAAAAGAGCCTTGTTATACAAATAAATGCATGTATTTAAGTACATCTGTAATAATCTGTAAGTTCTTGGAGATAACAATCAATCTACATACAGGACAATATTGTGTAAGTATTTTCTTGCTACATTACATACATTCTTAAATCACTGAATAAATAATACCAAGTACATAATATCAGTATACACTACACATTCATATTACAAAAACTACGCACAAAAATAATAAATAAAAGATTTCGTACTTATTTTAATCGGTTCAATTAACGGCAACCTTAATTAAACCGATTAATTTTTATAATTACAACAATTAAATTGTTCCCTTACGTAGATAATGCATAACACATGACACTCCTTTACTCACGACATCTTCCTTTACACAATGAAAGTAACCTTTGTTATCTTACAAGCTAGGGTTTAATGCCAGCGTTTCGCTTCCATTTATCACCTTTGGTTATTCAACTTTCTTTCACACACACAGTTCCTAAAAAACGTCTATAAAATGCGATAGATTACACTTTCTTTTCAAAATTCTTCAGTGTCCACTCCAACCCGTTTTCTCTCAAAATCACCTCCATTAAGACTGTAAGAGGGTAACTACAAACCTAGTTTATGTTGAAAATTACATCATATACGTAATTCGAGCATATAACCACCATTATGCTGTTTTTGTATTCAAATAGTAGTTATCTAGGTTCCTAAATAGTTTTTGTAGTCAAAATACTTTCCTAAAATGAAATATAAGCGAATAGCATTTGCATATTTTTACGACAAAATATTGTTTTCTTTCTATTCGTTTCGTATCAAAAACAACAATATCTTGTGTCCTTTGATTAAGAATATGGCATTTATTGCCAAGTTACAAAAGAACAACACTTTGTGCAAAATACAAAAGATTTCAATCATAATGTTTGGTATTACGGAACATCCAAATTCATAAGATATTGAACGGCTACTATTGCTATCGCGCACGCACGCGCCGCGCCAGCAAAAGCTCAACAGAGATAGCGATACTTTCAATTTATTCACGGGCGTCGAATCAAGGCGTAGAATTCGCCAGATTCTTAACCCTCTTACAGTCATAATAAATCAAACGAAACTTTTATAATAACCACCTCTTCAGTTTAACATTCTTTTCAAACCTACCTATCAGCTTCCTCCGCACAATCACAAAGAGGTCTACCCTCACCGAAAACGAACGAAATAACTTCTAACCCGTATTCTATGACCTCTTTATACTGTTCCCTGTTATTCTTTACAATCGGCGCCTCCAGTACATTGCGGATGACCGTTTGAAGCGGCGGGTCCACATTCCTGCATTGTTTCAATATGTCCTCTTCTTTTTTGTCTACGTAGGATCTAAGCAAGTTGAGGAGATGTTCTGTGGATTCTCCAATGTTCTGGTCGATTACTGAGGCCAGGATTTGTGGGAGATTCAGTTCTTTGAGTTTATCTGGAAAATAATGAAATAAGTGTTTTTATTTATTAATATGAAACGTATAATTATTATAACACTGGCACCTAATGCAATATCATCATCAGCCTATATTAGTCCACAGCTGGACATAGGCCTCCTCATAATAATAATGGATAATGCAATATAATCTAGTCTTATTAAAGTATTTAAAAAATCATCAGGCATATTAAAAACATTATGAAATGAAAAGTGTGAAATTATTTTTGAACAATCAATCTACATACAATATTATGTGAGTATTTCCTCGCTACATTACATACATTCCTAAGTCACTGAATAAATAAATAGCAAGTAGGTAGAATAGTATTAGTTTGGCAGTAATTAATACGGAAGAAGTTAATATAGCAGCAGTTAGTATGGCAGTAGTTAGTATGGCAGTAGTTAATATGACAGTAGTTAGTATGTAGGGAATGCAATCTCGTCTCGCCGAGATCCCGATCTCGCGAGATCCCGGCCATATTTTACGAGATTGTATCTCGTCAAATTTCGTACGAGATCTCGCGAGATAACGAGATGTGTATTTTAATAAAAAAAGAAATGAATTTGTACGAAGCTGGTGAAGTAAGAGGGGAACTATTAAACTTCGTACATAACTGCCTCTCAACTGTGGTTCCCACAAGTGTTGAGGCAGAACGAG
Source organism: Eupithecia centaureata (assembly GCA_944547425.1). NCBI lineage: Eukaryota > Metazoa > Arthropoda > Insecta > Lepidoptera > Geometridae > Eupithecia > Eupithecia centaureata. The sequence continues at coordinate 1,929,652 of OX155695.1, read as the reverse complement.
CTTTTTCAGCAGCAGGGTATTTGGCATGCAAAATCAGAAGTCGTCTGTCAGATGATACTCTCGACATGATGTGTTTTTTGAGAAGCCATTTTCAGATAAACTAACTTGCCTTTCCGTACCTTGATTACTTCATCTGACTTCTCCTTTAAAAATCTTTTATTTGATTAATACGATCTCACAACATTTACTTAAGAACTTGTGAAGTTAAGTTTTTGTTTTGTTGTTTTTATTTACCATAAGTAATGGTCCTATTACTCTTAATTATTGAAACTAAAGTAATAATTTACAAAAGACTAAATATAGATAATAATTGTTTTGTTACCAATATTGTAAGAATTTGAACTGATTAGCTACAGTAGGTATAATAATTATAGACATAAACAAATGTTATTAGAGTTAGAGACAAAATAATAAGTACTCTGTTGATTTTTAAAATAAAAGTTACATATTTTGATAACTAAGCAACGCAGTTTCTATTTAATTACATATCATGTCAATTACTAGTTCTTAAAACAAGCATTTGCATATGTTTTAAATGCGATTTTCCCAATCTCGCGAGATCCCGTAATTTGCGAGATCTCGCGAGACTGGGTTTTGAGCCACGCGAGATCTCGCTAGGTGGAAATCTCGTACGAGATTGCATTCCCTATTAGTATGTAAGTAGTTAATATGACACTAGATAGTATGTAAGTAGTTAGTATGGCAGTAGTTAGTATGACAGTAGTTAGTATGACAGTAGTTAGTGTGTAAGTAGTCAGTATGACAGTAGTTAGTATGACAGTAGTTAGTATGGCAGTAGTTAGTATAGCAGTAGTTAGTATGACAGTAGTTAGTATGGCAGTAGTTAGTATGACAGCAGTTAGTATGGCAGTAGTTAGTATCACAGTAGTTAATATGACACTAGTTAGTGTGTAAGTAGTTAATATGACACTAGAAAGTATGTAAGTAGTTAGTATGGCAGTAGTTAGAATGACAGCAGTTAGTATGGCAGTAGTTAGTATGACAGTAGTTAGTATGACAGTAGTTAGTGTGTAAGTAGTCAGTATGACAGTAGTTGGTATGTAAGTAGTTAGTATGGCAGTAGTTAGTATGGAAGTAGTTAGTATGGAAGTAGTTAGTATGACAGTAGTTAGTATGGCAGTAGTTAGTATGGCAGCAGTTAGTATGGCAGTAGTTAGTATGACAGTAGTTAGTATGACAGCAGTTAGTATGACAGCAGTTAGTATGGCAGTAGTTAGTATCACAGTAGTTAGTATGTAAGTAGTTAATATGACACTAGATTGTATGTAAGTAGTTGGTATGGCAGTAGTTAGAATGACAGCAGTTAGTATGGCAGTAGTTAGTATGACAGTAGTTAGTATGACAGCAATTAGTATGGCAGTAGTAAGTATGACAGTAGTTAGTATGGCAGTAGTTAGTATGGCAGCAGTTAGTATGACAGTAGTTAGTATGGCAGTAGTTAGTATGACAGTAGTTAGTATGGCAGTAGTTAGTGTGGAAGTAGTTAGTATGGCAGTAGTTAGTATGGAAGTAGTTAGTATGGACGTAGTTAGTATGACAGATGGCAGTAGTTAGTATGACACTAGATACTATGTAAGTAGTTAGTATGGCAGTAGTTAGAATGACAGCAGTTAGTATGGCAGTAGTTAGTATGACAGTAGTTAGTATGGCAGTAGTTAGTATGGCAGTAGTTAGTATGGCAGTAGTTAGTATGGAAGTAGTTAGTATGGAAGTAGTTAGTATGGAAGTAGTTAGTATGACAGCAGTTTGTAGGACAGCAGTTAGTAGGACAGCAGTTAGTATGGCAGTAGTTAATATGACACTAGATAGTATGTAAGTAGTTAGTATGGCAGTAGTTAGAATGATAGCAGTTAGTATGGCAGTAGTTAGTATGACAGTAGTTAGTATGGCAGTAGTTAGTATGTAAGTAGTTAGTATGGCAGCAGTTAGTATGGCAGTAGTTAGTATGACAGTAGTTAGTATGGCAGTAGTTAGTATGGCAGTAGTTAGTATGACAGCAGTTAGTATGACAGTAGTTAATATGACAGCAGTTAGTTTGACAGTAGTTAGTAGAGATGCGCCGAATATTCGTTTTATATTCGGTATTCGGCATATTCGGCAGCTTTACCGAATATTCATATTCGGCTAAATCACCGAATATTCGGCAAAGTGATACTAAAAGTTTTTTCTGTTAAGACCCGTGTATTATCATGATTTGAGTGTACAGTGTAATGAAGTAAGTATTTTAGAGTCACATCATACATCTGTATTTTACCAGGTCTATTAAAGGTACATCAAGCTGGTACTCAATGTTACTGCATGACGCAATAATGAGAACTTGAGCGCTGCGGGGCCTGGGGGGGTAGCGGGCGGATGGGTCTGACGGCAATCCTCGCGCTTGGCGTTAACAAGTTTAGAGCTTGTCCAAAGTTTAGAGTTTGTCCAGAAAGGGCGAATTCGCCGGGAATCGGTTCGTGCGAAATCACTCGCGCGTAACCGAGATACTAGACGCCCATACATCGCGTCCACAAGCATCGCGCGAATTGAAAACACGCGCGTAAATCGCGTGCAATTCGCCAGACTCTCGACTCGCGATTAATTAGCGCGTATTACGCGTGAGTCGAGATACTAGGGAGGCCTTGTTGCGTCCAGTTAACGCGCGAACTCAGATCGAGTGGACGTATTGAGGGAAATGGAGCGCCAAAATTTTGTTACGGAATTGTTTTTTTTTACTTTATTTTATGTTATACAAATAAGCACTTATTTCATTGAAAAAGCTTAACTAAAACCGCGATTCGGTTTGTCTGAAAGCCTCTTAGACCAGTGTTCACCAAAGGACAGTCGGAAGTGTCGGAGTTTGTTTAATATATGAATATACAATATAATATAAAATGAAAGATTTAGGTAAGTAATTGGGTATCTTACTATTAAAATAAATGGGAAAGTCTGTGTGAATGTTTGTTATAAGTAATCTTCGTAACTACTTAAGTTAAAATTAAATACATACAAAAACAAAAAAATAAACTTAAATACATTACTTTTCATGAATTCGCCCTTTCTGGACAAGCTCTTATACTTGCATTTTTGCGACGAAACGGAATCAAATGAACCGAATATTCGGTTCGGTAAAAGTTTTACCGAATATTCGGCCGAATGTTCGTATTCGGTGAAACCTATGTTGGGCCCATCTCTAGTAGTTAGTATGGTAGTAGTTAATATGACAGTAGTTAGTATGACAGTAGTTAGTATGACAGTAGTTAGTATGGCATTAGGTGGCTGATGAGTGGTAACAGTTACCTTTAGCCTCCTCGTATGTCCTGGCGAGGTGGTTGAGCAGACAGGCCGCCTTGGTCCGGAGAGGCTGCTCCTCGGCGCGCAGACAGGGCGCCAGGGCTTCCACTCCGCCCAGCGCCACCAGGGCCCGCCCGCTCGCGGAGTGACCGCGCACACAGCCTTATGACACAAACATTATGAGTAATATGTAATATAATATGAGTAATTTTGGTTGTTCGCGTAAGTTTAAATGTTAACTTATTATAATCGTAGTTAGATCTAGGTGTTGTTAACCGTGATCGAGTGACTGTCTTCCGTACTATACTCTGATTTAGAATCATAGATTTTTGTAAACAATGCCATTTATGAATGAAAACTTAACAAAAATGATAAGAATAACACACAACAGCAGGGTAACAAACAGCAAGCTAACTAACGAACTAAAATCTAAAACAAAAACTTCAACAACGCATAATTGCTCAAGCACAGCTAAAAATATGCAATTTCGAGTTGGATGACGAATGAGAGACCGATGGAATGATGAATGAAAACTGTCAAAATCACGAATTGTTTGCTCCTGCAGCTTGGTCAGATGATAATGATAATAGATTCTATGTCGTAAAATAAGTTCCACCAATATTCCTTTGGTTTAGTAACTCATTTGTTTACAAAAAATCTGGTTTTGAATCGCGGTATAGTTAATTATTGATTACGGTAAGAATAAAAAAGTCAATAAATATGGAGGTTGCGGGTTTCACGCTTTAGGATCTGGGTGTTTTCTATGTATAGTAAAAACATATCGTATATTAAACTAAGGAAATTACACTAAATTTCGTACAATGTTTGTACAATCTGAAAATATTAGTGGCGGGGTTCGGATATTTTCTACACAGTAAAAAAATTGTGTATTAATTTAACGAAATAACACTAAATATGTACCTACTCTGTAACCTTTTCCTGAAATAAAACTTATTTATTTTTGCTATTTTATTTATCGATCTATGTTGTAATAAAGATGTTATCATACTAGAAATCTTTGATTTGTTTACCCTTTTTCATATAATAACACAGATCCAGAAACAAGAAAAACAAAAATAAGAGTAAAGCTATTTACCAAAGGTCCCCGTCTCAGTATTATGGTTATACACATTTTACTAGCTGGTGACCGCGACTTCGTCTGCGCAGGATAAGTATTTCGAGTATACTCGCGGTTTCACCCGCGTAGTTGCCGTTCCCCTGGGAATTCCGGGATAAAATATAGCCTATGTGTTATTCCAGACTATAATCTATCTCTGTGCAAAATTTCATCCATATCCGTTCAGTAGTTTTTGCGTGAAAGAGTAACAAACATCCATCCATACAAACTTTAACGTTTATAATATTAGTAGGATGTAGCGCGACATACTTGAGAGAGCATAGATGAACTTCTCCTTATGCTTGGTCTCGGGATCCTGCAGCTTCTGTAGGAGAGTCTTGAGCAGGCCTCGCTCCAGCGCCTGCGCTTGCGCATCCGGGTAGTTCTGAAACCATTGAGTTAAGCATAAAGTTTATGTATCGAAAAGTATCAAATTTAATTGGTTCAGCAAAATAAAATTTTTTTGTGCCACCAAGGTGGCAAACAAGCATGCGGCCCGTCTGATGGAAAACGGTTACCGCAGCCTATAGACGCCTGTAACATCAGAGACATTACACGCGCGTTGCCGACCCTTTAAATGTCTTAAAAGACCATTTTTAAATAACCCCATGTCAAAAAAACATGAATCAAAAAAAAAAATTCAAAATGTGGCCTAGATCTTTTTCTCTCGACATCGACCCTCATATCTGAGTTAAATAAACTTTTTTTCAATCAGTACATAACAGTTAGCAATATTTTTTTTTGTAATGTGCCCCTATATTTTATTTTATTTGATTTATGATTGTAAATAACCCAAAGTGTTGATCTATTAAGGTATAATTTTACTTATACTGTGCTAAATATTGCTATTTTAATGTGTACCTATTAATAGTCACCTTTTTGCAGGTTTTTCTATACATTTGTTTGACTAATAGAAAACCTCTTTCGCTACGGCGCGGCGATAAGGTCAGATAGGAACTTTATTTCATGTAAAATTAGATTCAAAGTTACCTGGCAGGCGGCTGCTAGCAAGTTGTTGGTCATGACCCAAAGTTCTGGATTTTTGACACTGTAGAGGAGGTCAAAGGTGTCAAAACCATTGGCTTTGCAGAATGCTGGAAAACACAAAATGTTAACATTAGAATAAACTATTACTCATATGTCATGCAGTATAAGAAATTATCATCATTACATACTCTACATGGTATAAAATAAAGTTGCTTTCTCTGTCCCTATGTCCCTATTAGGTACCCAATATCCCTATGTCCCTTTGACTGCTTAAATCTTTAAAACTTTTGCAACAGATTTTGATGCGGTTTTTTTTTAATAGAGTGATTCAAGAGAAAGGTATAGGTATAGGCCATAATAAAACCGTGCAAATCAGTAGTATAAATATAGTACAGTATGAGTCAGTATGTAATATATTTATACTAAAAATACTCTATGGCCTATACAAAAACCTTGCTTCGGAACTCTTTGCGACAGACTCTAGCGCCTAAATTTTCGACAAGGTGGTTACTTGTCTTCGTGGCACAGTTGGTAGCGCATCACGTACCGTCCCTTTTCGCGGATTTAAGTCCTTAGAAGGACTTAAATCCTGAACTGAAGTTTTTTTTTTCGCTGTTATTATATTTCTTAAATATTACCCAGAGTGCGAGGGCCTACGCACTATAATTACATAATTTTTACTTATTTAATTATTACTCATTAAATTTTTCAACCCTAAGGCAATGCTAGATCTACAATACAATAAAATAGGTACCTAATTAACTTATTTAAAGTAACTAAATAGAAGTGTATGTGAGTTTTGTACTTTTTTTTGTTTATTCGGTGTGCAATATATTGTATTGTGATAGGTAACTAATCCAAAATACATTCGGTTTCTATCATACCATCGGAGCCATCAATGTCTTCTATGAAGAAGGAGAGATTGACGAAGGCGTTCTTGACCTCAGCGCTGACCTCCTCGAGCCCGGCTAGGCCTCCGACGGCGTCCCTGTCTCGCAGCACCGGCAGAAACACGCGGAGCACCTCCCGCGCGTCGAGCACCATGTCTTGGAGGGCTTGCTCTAAGAATGCACGCCGCTGTTGAGAAATAAATATAAATATAATTCCGGACAGTCCACACAGCATCATCTAGCCCCAAGATAAGCAGAGCTTGTGTTATGAGTACTAGATGACTGATATACTTAATACAATATATTAAATAGATAGATATTTTTTATTATACATAGAAAACACCCAGATCAACGGAACAAGTTTCTGCAGATCGTACACTAATTTGTTGAGAGGCGAACCCGCAACCTCCTGCGTCGCAGGCGGACCTTCGCCCTCCGCGCCACATCGTCCGTCATAAATACATTCATAATGTTTATTTGACGTTATAATTTTTTTTATTTATTTTTAAAAGAATCTTACCAATCTTAGGCGCTATCTTACATCTTACTATTATAATAAATGGGAAAGTCTGTGTGAATGTTTGTTATAAGTAATCTTTGTAAGTATAAGTACTGTAGTTTAAGTTATTTAAATGAAATTTGGTATGTAGATAGTTAAGCCCCTAGAATAGGACATAGGCTATTAAAATTTGGAAATTTTTACCTCTGAGGGGGTTAAAAAGGGTAGTAAAGTTTGTATGGAAAATATTTTTTCCTTGGTTCACTCAAAACTCGGTAGTTATAAATAAACTATGGACTGAATAATTAAACACATTTTTTTTTTACACATTAACCCCTAGGGGGTGTGCAATAAATTTCTGAAATTTGTAAGAAAAGAAAACTCTGGTTCGCGGGCGAAGCCGCGGAGCGCATCTAGTAATAACATAAATAACACTCTATAAACCCGTAGGGGGGGTTCAGGGTTCTTGGTATTTACTATACAAGGTATAATATATTACCCCTACTAAGCCGAAGGGGGGGGTTTCAGGAACCCATGGTGATCAGTTGTGGGGGGGAGATAATTAAAAATTCCTATTTTCAGTTTCCCATACAAAAAGTTTTCATTTCCTAGTGCCAAAATAAAGTGACAACCCTATTCGCGCAACCTGTACTTACCTACTAACTTTACAGGTATGTAGGTAGGTATTTATCTTCGTAGATTTCAGCTATGGCGGGAGATTACTAGACGAGCTAATAAATTCGTGATAATAATAAGATGCTAGTATGTAAGTTCCTAGGTAGTGTTGAGAAAATCTTAAAATGCTGAGTTAGGAAAGTTGTAAGTGTAGGTACAAGTTACAAACCTCATATTTTCTCGCTTGTCAGCTGTCTAGATGGCTTCTTACGAAGGGATTTATGTATGTTTTGGTAGGTCACTTGTAGGTACACAGTCACAGACAATTCACACACTTCAGCACAAGGTAGGTTTCTTTTTAGGCATTAACATGTCTCACTCACTTTAGCACTAGTTAGGTTAGTTAGTTAGTAAGTTACACATGCATGACGTAGGTATCGATACCTATGCATGTAAGTAAGGTTCGATATGCCTCCCTTCTTCCAAACAACACACATTTTATGGAAGTAAGCACACGCTTCCAACACACGCCTCTTCATCTCTTCAGCTCTGTGACACTCCGATGCATACACCACACCCTTAAGGTATTCTTAAGTCCTAGTTACTTGTTTTTTAGGCACGAAAGGTAAAAATTGTAATTATAGCACTACACGGCACCGCGACGAAGGTCACACTAAAATAGTTCATCATTCATTCTTTTGATTTCGTTCGCCGAAAAGATGGATAATTTTTAGGGTTCATTTTCAATTTTAATAAATCCCAGGTTGGCAACATGAGTAGGAGGTATTAGGATCACAGTCGTGAAATAATAGGTATGTGGTAGAAAATTGTATGAATACGTAGGTAGGTACCTGGTCTTATTTTACATAGGTATTTCACAATGTAGGTACCTACCTGCTACACACACATACACTTTGCGTGAATTCTGATAGTTGGTATACCTAATACAAAATCCCGTAGAAAACGGATTTAAGCTTTTTTTTTGATTTTATGATTTTAAACAAACGAACTTCTTTAAATTTTGGTATTAAAAAAATTACGGAACCCGTAAAAAATATTTCGGCCCGCTTGGCAAATACAGCACCGCCATGTGGTGTATCACATGTTGATAGATGCCGACAGTCAATAAGCGGAAATGAATGAATGAATGGTTCTTTAACTTGTCTATGATTGGCGGTTGGCTGGTTGCCATGGTTTTGCATAGTGCTACAGCCAATAAAATTTAGTCGCGTTCCTTTGTGGAAATACAAGTGTCAAAGATTAATGTAGGTACAGAACGGACAGATAAACTACATAATGACGGAAAGAGTCATTTGGTAAAGTTTTTAATTAAGTTAACCGACCCCTGCGACTCAGCTCGTCGTATGTCGGATGTCGTAAAAGTCGACCAAGGGGCTTCGCCAAATGAAAGGCAGCATTTTTATTGTGTGAATTACTTATACCGTTTCTTTGATCAGCAATCCCCAGCCAAGTGATTATGGCAATACCCGCCAGATTCACAGCTCTTTTCAGTAGTGGACATCAATGTGTATTCAGTCAGTAGGTTATTATGATTAGATCAACACACAAGAAAGAACAAACAGTTAGAAAAAGACATAACTGTGTTAGCGTAGTTTAGTTCGTATGTTTAATAACACGTAACTCAACCTTCAAATTGAAATGTTATTTTAGCCATGACTTACGACAATTTGCCTCAATGATGCTGTAGGCGTTTTTCTATTTCAAGAATATGAATCTGTCACTCTTTTCTACATCTATTCTGTGACCATACTGAGGTCATCGTCGCAAGTATAAGAAACAGCAGATTTTAGGGTTGTCACTTCGTAAAAAATCAGCTGGCCATGTGAAAACTTTGTTTTAGTTTTTTCAGAGATACCAATCGAAATTAGAAAAGTCGTTGAACAAAAGTTGTTCCCCGGGGGGGTAGAAATACCCAGCTTTTCGCTTAGTACATGTATATTGTTACACCATGTATACACTTATAATTGCGGGAAGCGGGAAAATTTGCTGTCCCTACATTCTAGCTTAGACTGACAATACAAATGGCAACGAAATAGAATAATGTTTTAAAATCTGATAGCTGCATTCAAGACCATTCCAATGATATAAATTCTTAAATAGTGGAAAATGGAGGTCGCCAGCCTAGGGGATAATAAAAAACCAGGGATGTGAGTCCAAATGTGGATACACAGTACATCTACCAAATACCTCTCTTCTCCAACTCATGTGAACAAACCTATAAACTTCTATTGGAACAAAGTATTGTAAATGGAAAATGTATTTTAAATGTAAATAGTCAAGATACTTACTTCATCGCTCATGGGAGAGACCTCTACAGGCTGGTGCTGGCCCTGTGCTTCCATGGCGAAGCGCATCAGACCCTGGAGTATAATGATTTACAAAAAATATTTTATTTATCTTACTGAAATGTTTTGATGCAACATGTTAACATTTATTGTTCTATCTTACATGATTTGTTAAATACCGTAAAAGCACCTAACTATGATCCAAAATGACGTATTATTTACGTTAGGGCTAATATTTTTTTAGGTAAGAGTCCTGAAAAAAGTGTTTTGTACTTTTTGTATATATGTTAAACTGTAGTTTAAAATTATGTGAAAAGTCTATTTCTATCTCACTCAGAAATACTTTTTTTTTTAACTCAAAGTTGGACTATAGTTGTTGTGAGGAGGCCCCAACTATGGTCCAGCAACAAAATGACATGTTTATTGGTCGATTACTCGGAAATGGCTTATTATTACCTGCCTAGTATGGACTAAAATCGTTCCTTATTTTATAATTCAATTAAAATTGGAAAAAAAAGTACAAAATACCTTAAAATTTTTTATTTTGGCAATCAATCAACAAAAACAAAAAAAAATCTTCTCAAAATTAACAAAAACTACAAAACAGTCTCACTTATGGCACGGTAATTAGTATTAAGAGAACAAAAATCAGCTTATAACTAGTAGGAACAATAAATACTTAGTATATTATTTCTTTGGGATTCCCCATTCACTCTCCAATTCTGGAACATTGTACAGTTCGCGTTTTGTACTAATTTTCTTTGGGATTTCAATATAAAATAGAACATTTTTCCATGAGTAAAATATGCAGTCTTCCTTTTCAGGCCATTTCCAGGCCATTCCACACCTGGACATGCACTTAATGTCTCTGCTCTTCTTCACCGACAGCAGCTCTGGCCCTCTTTATATTGCTGAAAAACCTTTGGGAAAGGTCCTTCTTGTACCGTTTTAAAAAATTCTTCATCCAGTGTCTTCCCGGGTAGTTATTGGAGAATTGCTTAATCTCACGACCACGGCCATCCACATAAGTTTTAACTATAAATTGTAGGTCATGATCAGTGACTGGGAACCCGAAGTCGCATAGTTGTATGACATGATCAACGAACGCTCTTTCCTCCTCATCAGTAAAGACGCATTTACGGTCTAGTTTTGTGTTAGGATTACCAGCAGTTAGCATCTTTCTTCTTAGTATAATGGAGCTCCGTGGAATGTTAAACTTCTTCGCAGCTTCTCTTTGGGTGAGGACCTTATCATCAATGGCTCGGAGGCAGCTCTTCATTTTATCGTCAGAGTACCATTTGTAGGGTCGCCCCCTACCTTTTTTCGCGGTTGACTCATTATTTGTCGATCGGGAAGAAAAAAACACATCATTAAACTTCATGTAAATTATGAACCTAACTATGGTCCAAAAAAACCGTTGGACTATAGTTAGGCACGAAGTATCATTTTGTAATATTTTTCACTTCATAAATAAACGAATTGAAAAGTTTGATTGATTCTAAATTATTTTATTAGAGAGATAACTTACCTTCGAAACTAAATCACTTGACAGTACATAACTATATTGCAATGTGAGGGTAAGTACGAAAGTTTGCAGCTCTTCTGCGTGTGTCAAAACTTTGTCGCAACTCCTAATAACCTGTTTCGTCAAATGGTGACGCCACAATGGTGGCTGTCACACGAAGATGGCGAATATTTTCTGCTAGCAACGCGGTTACGCTATTTGCTGCTAGATGTCACCATTTAGCCGATAATATTGATTTAGTCAGGCAATGTCGTTGGACCATAGTTGCCCCTTTGGATTATAGTTGGGTGCTTTTACGGTACTTTATTTATAGACATAATATGTATTATAATTAATATATAATATACTATCTTTTTGATTTGGTAGCCTTTCTTAGGTTGGCTTTGCTGGTCTTCACCCTCACTGGTGAGTCAAAAAAGTCAAAAGCAAAGACTGAGTCGGATTTTTATTGTTTACATTAATTACCTGTTTTTCACCACATGACAGAAAAGCTTCGCAAGCACAGGGGCTATGTATCTAGATTTAGAACAACCTACAACTATTAGAAGTTTCTATTTCATTCATGTTGGTCCAACATTATTCATCATCATCATCATCATCATCAACCTATATTAGTCCACTGCTGGACATAGGCCTCCCCCAATGAGCGCCATAGCGCCCTGTCTTCAGCTTGACGCATCCAGCATCTGCCAGCAGTCTTTCGCAGATCGTCATCCCACCTGGCCGGAGGGCGTCCTACGCTACGTTTACCGAGTCGCGGTCTCCACTCAAGAACACGTTTACCCCAACGGTTGTCGGTTCTTCGCGAGATATGGCCGGCCCATTGCCACTTCAGCTTGCTAATTCTTTGAGCTATGTCGATAACTTTGGTTCTCTGTAGGATGTATTCGTTACGAATTCTATCCTTCAGAGAGACTCCGAGCATATCTCTTTCCATAGCTCGCTGGGCGACTTTGAACTGGTGGACCAGCCCTACCGTGAGTGTCCACCAGCATTATTATTATTTATTTATAAAATAATTCCTACAAAATCATCCAGCTACATATCCTTATGGTAATCTCATGTATGTGCTAAATGGACTTCCAAGCGTGCACAGGCTTTGACCGCGAATGCAATGGGATCAAATCCACAAAAGTAGATATTTATTATTTACCCGTAGATCAGCAGGTTGGCGAGGCTGTACCGGTACTGGTTCTATTCTACCTTCTGAAGCTCCATTTCCAGCTGGATTTTGATTAGTTGGATCCATTTTCAAAGGCTATTTTTCAAGTTTGAGGGCCCGGCCTTGATTCACAATTTCACAATGTAATTTTTCAAGACACCACGTGTGGACTCGCTGGAGTGGAATGTTTCTCTAAAATGTTGCAACTGTTATTCACTTCCTACAATGATTAACAGTGAACAATTAACGTGTTTTCTAGAAAATTACAGTAATAACGAGAATGAACAAGAACTGAAAAATTCTTTAAAGTGCAATCTTCAACTTCTTTCAGAATAGCTCTGCACGCACTGCGTCTGGTTTGACCTCTGGGCATGCATGACCTATAGGAGTTAATGACCATAATTTAGTAAAATAAGCAGTATTTATAATAAAGAAAACTTTAAGTGTGGACCAATAAATTCAGAATAATATGAAATTAACCATAAAAAGAAACGAAAATGACAGTGTTTTAAAAACGCAAAATGTCAATCACTGTCATGTAAGAAACTGTTGATTCAAGTCAATTTTCAGTCAGTTTGAAGTCATTGTCAAAAGGTAAAAGCATCATCTTCTTTAATTAGGACTTCAAGGATTTTTTCTAGAAGCCGATGAATGATGATGAATGACGAGAGTACGCACGGTATTCGACCGACGTACAAAGTGTGGTGCGGGCTGCAAAAAGTTCCTTTACGTGATTAATTCTGCCTTTGCAAGCCAGAAAAACAAAATTAATGTTATTCGATCCACAAATAAGTGTATCCCAAGGTTGCCTGGAAGAGATCGCTCAGAGTGATAAGGCCACTCATGGCATTTCCGAAATGCTCGCTCGGCATTCCTCTCTGTAGTTATTTTGTCATTATATATTACCTACCACAAAGTGCTTTAATTTTTTTTTATTATTAAATACAGACCTTTATTAACAACAAAAATTACAAGCAAGGAATAGAAAAATTACAACTAGTATTTACAATTGAAACCATTGAGCTAACTGCAAACGGTTGCAAACAGTCTAAAGGTAGCTCAATTGATCCATGTCAATACCAGTCGGAAGCGTCCCCAAGACACTGGCTGCATTACCACATTATAAATTAATATAATCTAGTAATCTAAGTAGGTAGGTGTACTTAACACCTTTTATTTGCCTCGTTTTGTAAATGGACCAGTGTCATATGGTTGTCTTGATTTGGCCTGGCATCTCTCTGATATATTTTAGGACTCAAGAATGTCACTAATGTTTTCAATGCTTCATATCATAATCTTATGTTGGATCTGTCTACATTTTCGAATGTTTTCTAATGTAGTCTAAATCCATCTACGATGTTCTTACTACAAGAATGGACCCATTGTTTGTAATGTTCATTTCCTTTCCTACTATTGACCGGATTTGAACAAGCGAAAACATTCTCACCAGGGATGTAATGGAGCTTCGTAACTGTAACTGAAACTATCGGATATCCGAAATAAAAATATATTATCAATATGTACAAGCATTTGTTATTGGGCGGGAATCGAACTCGCGACCTCCGGCGTCGCAGGCGGAGCTTTGCCCGCTGCGCCACTAAGGTCGTCAAATAATTAAATATCTATATAGGTATGTTCACAGAGTTGCCAACTCCAGAAAAATAAAACGTACTATTCAATGGTAACGCATAAATGCATTAAGCATAAACCAACCGTTATCTTCTCATATACCTACTTACTAAAACCTCTAAAAACATGTAATATAACGTTATTTATCTTCTTATTTCAGTATCTAGATGTTATTCAAAAGGTAAATAAAACACTGAGCTATAAAATATCCGTAGGTAGGTGTTTGTTTGTTACTCCTGCCTGATATAATGATAACAAACACTTTGCGATAACACTATCTCTGATAACAACGTCCCTCAAGTTGTTTTCATAACATGTTTTATTCTCAGTAGAAAATCCAAACGAGCTTCGTGAATATTCTGTGAACATAAAAAACATCTTAAATGATTAAAATTATCTAAATATAAAATCAAAAAGTTTTCTCTGATAATTTTCTTTAGACAGAAAGTTTTTATTTTAGAAAAGCTGGATAGGAAATTTCCAGAAAACGGTGAGTATAAAAGGTATTTTTTGCCTACCTATCACACGAATCAAAATTCATATCTAGTATATCTGTAGATACCTACTTTTATTGAATTTTTATTAAGGTTTGATGTTACATTATCAAATAAGGATTTGAGTAGGTACCCAGAAACAAGATACCAAGAACTCAATGAAGTGTGCGAAAATGTGACAAAAAATGCTATTATACATTATAGGTTCAGTTTCGAGTATCTCTTCAAAATCATCCCTGATACGGGAAGTTTTTGGCGCTACTCTACCTATATCAATGAATTTTGGTTTTTTGGATCACTTTGGATTACTGTCCGGAATTATTTGTTTTATTTATTTATTTATGCAATGTTTAAAACCTTTATATACCTTTATATGAGATATATTATCTAAAAAAAACGCCATAAATACACTACAAATGAGCGATTATAATCATGAACATCCTGACTCACTCTAATTTTAGAATAAGGTACATTATTAGTTTTGCAGCACAGTTTTGCAATAAGTACTTATATAACCCCTTATATACACTTGGCAAAATGTTACGATGGCCTAACAAAGTGTTTGACAAACACTGTTTGTTTGATACCTTTTAGTAGGTCCCTAGAGTATAAGACCTAGATCTATGTATGTACTTCAGCGTGTACCTATCGCAATAAAGAATCTTGAATCGTATCACAATAAATACCTACATTTCTATGTAGGTATGACAATCTCTTTGGCACATCGAGGTTACGTCAGCTTGCGATATACACCGACCGACACATACAAACTTTCGCATTTATAATATTACTAGCGACCCGCCCCGGCTTTGCATGGTTATTATACGTATAAGCCTTCCTCTTGAATCACTCTAACTATTAAAAAAACCGCATCAAAATCCGTTGCGTAGTTTTAAAGATTTAAGCATTCAAAGGGACATAAGGATATAGGGACATAGGGACAGAAACAGCGACTTTGTTTTATACTATGTAGTGATTATAGAACCAAAGGATAAGAAGGATATAAGTTTTTTAGTTAGTATCCATAATACAAGCTCCGTTAAGCTTGAGGCTAGATGAGATGATCATATTGATCATCTGAGATGACGATGTGTGTTCAACGATGATTATCATTAAAAAAATGGTATGTTGTACAAATTCGAATGAATGCTGTGTTTCCTACGACCAGTTTCAGAATCTACTCATTTAAGTCAGACAAAAAATGAACCCTGTACCCTAACATTCCAGAAAGATGGCACCGCGTCAGGACCCTGTCTCCCAGCCGCTAGTGATCCGGGTGGAGAGCGCCCGGCCACCACCCCCTCCGCCCCCCGGCCGCTTCCAGCGCCCCCCGCACGACCACCCCGCCACCACCATCTACCGGCCACCCCCCCGCGCCAACGTGCTCCATACCCGCTGAGATAATCCTGATAGTGGATGGAACATTTTAAAATTATCCTGACGACATTTTTTTATCTTTTTTTAATTTATTTTAGGTCTGATATTTCAAGGTCATATATTTATCATAATAATAAACACTTTAGTATGAAAATTTTAGTAGGAAATGCCTTTACTAGTAATACTACCTAATTGACTACTACGAAGGTATTGAACAATCGTCCATTGTAAAATAATTATTGGCCATTGAACGTGACTCGACCGCTTTGCTGCCTTTTGGCGAAGACGACTATATTATTGAACAGTAATATATTGGGTTAAGCAGTTTGGTATTAGGTTTTCCTACATACATCCATCATGTTTATGACCGTGGTACAATACCTACATTATTTCTAATTCGTTTACTTCAAATTGCAAAACCGCTAAGCGACGTGTTATTATTCTTTCCAAGTTTCATAAAGCGCTTTAAAAACCTTTATTTTTATTGACTCCCAAACTTGTAAATAAACTGTATTTCAGTATTCGGTTTCTTCTCCCACTTATTTATATTTAGTGTCCCAAAGAATACAAATAAGTAGTTCTTAAAGATAGAAAACTAATTATGTAAATTAAAAAAGGAAAAATGTTTCTTTACCGAGTTCTATAATTATAATTCATAATATTTGTGTGGTCTAAGAATAAATATCGTAAATAAGTACTAATCGTCGTAGTAAGTAGGTTAGTGATAGATAAGTAGGTACCTAAGTAGTTGAAATTAGAAATAAGTTTCCTGTTCTATGCTATGTTGAAAAAATAATTAATTATAATAAGCTAAAAACATTATAAAGTATAATGGCGTACACTCTTTCAAATCATCGTATGTAAATATTTCAACCATTTTGTACAAATTGTACACAATACGTACAATTTGTTCCTAATTCCGTACTTTTCGTGTGGATGTTTATGCGGCACCACAAACTTTGCCTTTGTGTAAATGTTACGTGATCGTGACGTCATATTTTTGTATCGTATTTTGGTTGATTATAGTTGTTTTTTGTAGTTCCCTGTCCGGATAGAGGCGCTGTACCAAATACAATAAATAGAAACGTCACGATTAAATACAATCGTTATCCAGACTCACCCCAAGGTATCGATAGAAACGACTGATATCTAGTCTAAGTAAATGTTAAGTCTAAGTTTAAATAGGTACCGTTATAAAATATTATTTGTAAGCGCTTGTAATAAATACCTGAGTAGGTTTTTAATTAATAAAGATTGGTATTTACGGAGAAACTGAACTTTTGTTTTTTTACCGACATTGAAACAAGGAGGAGGTTCTATGTTTGTTTTGTTAGGTTGGTTTGGACGTTGGTATAGTATGGTACTTATGTAGGTAGGTATATGTGGACCGTTTGAAGACTCTTTTGATAAAGGAAAGCCGGAATGGTATGTTCCCGAAATGGTCCCTTAATGGTAGGTAAGGTACTTACATACTTACACATTTGCTTTTAGGTCACTTTACTCACTAAGTAAATGATGACATTGATAACTTAGTGGTTACTATGACAACACTACATTTCTAAAAGTTTACACCTAAATAGATTACCTATATTACCTACATTCCTATTTTATCTTCCTATTCTAGATTTATCATTGTCCTATCCTACTTAGAGTAGTACTAGGTACAGTAGGTACCTACCTACCTGAAGGTACGCACTTGGCAAGGCTGTATCGGTGCAATTCCAAATTCAAAAACCATAACAAGTCATTCAGTCTCTCTAGCTGCCTATTCAGGCGATTCAAACCGCCTATTCACAAAACATTGAATTCAAAAACTTGCCTTTCACAACCAACTATAAGTGAATCTGTGACGTAGCTACTAGTACTCAATCTGTGTAGGGGGATCGATCGCGCGGCGTTGCCGCTCCGTGCGCCACGTTGTGGTGTGATGTGCACAGCCGCGAAAGAACGGAGTAAACACTTGGCTCAAAATACGAAGTTTGGTAGTAGGTAGGTATTCTGTAGGAGACTATTCATTCTCGAATCAGTTAGGTAGGTACCTATAGAAAATGATTTTAGTTTAAGTAGGAAGGTACCTTACCTTACCTTATCCATATAAGAATAGACTCTTATGCCTTATCTACCAATTATATTACCTAGATTATACCTAGGTAGGTATTAGGTTCGTTTCCTATCCTAATACATAATAAACAATATAAATACCTAACATTATTAATAGGTGTTTTTATGGCTTTGATGTTTCTATTATCGACCTAAATTAGGTAGGTTGTTATTATTAGTAGGTTGTTTCACAAAATAGATATCTACCTACAGGTAGTAAGTGGAAGCTGGGTGGTACGTACGATTTAATTTAACTGACTTAAAAAAGGAGGAGCTTCCAAATTCATATCAAATATGGTTGCAAACATTCTTTTCAGTTTCGTGTGATCCATAGGAAGTAAGTATAAGTTTGATCAAGATTTAACTTGCTACCTACCTAGCTAGCCTTTGAGTTAAGTACCTACCTAACTCAGACTATAGAACTATCTATAGATATACAATAGATAGTCTGAGCTACCTAATGTGTATTTTATTGACATCGTCTAGGTAGGTACCTCTACCTACCTAGGTTGATTTGATCATGACGTTCTCATTTTTCCAACATTTTAGATTAGGTAGGTAGGTACATACTTACATAATATAGTTTTTTTAAAACACGTAAAAAACAAAAAAATAATTTAACAAATTATTATTCTTACCTGCAGCCAGCCAGTCAGTACTTACCAAATACCTATCTTAAAGAGTTCAAAATCAAAAATATCTTTATCAAAGAATAACTCTTGGGATGGACACTATTGGACACATAATAAATTAAGAATAAATAAATACATATAAACCGTTCACTGACAGCTAGGTACACTCAAATGTACACTGTTGCATTGCAAAAGGGGACGGAAGCAATAAAATAGGTAGGTATTCTACCTATATAACTTTATATAACCTTATAACTGAATTTTGCCTATATACCTACCTACCTATCTAGAGAGAATAATATAGCGTACATAGGTACGCTGTACGCGGTAAATAAAAAGCCAAGCGCGTGTCTGGCCACGCGCAATGTAGGCTTCCGTAGGTAGTTATTTGATATTCCTATTTTACAAAACTACAGTCAAAGAATAGAAACTTTGAGCTAACTGCAGACGGTTGAAAACAGTCTATAAGTAGGTAGCTCAATTGATCCATGTCAATACCAGTCGGAAGCGTCCCCAAGACACTGGCTGCAACGTACCTAAGTTGTAGTTTAACTAAGTATTTTTTTTAGTTTATTGACACACACACACACACACACACACATAAAAGGATATGGATAAAGAATTACGTACTTAGGTATCTATCTTTGTGGATACATACTTGTCCATATATTTTTTGTGGTATGGGTACGGGAGGTAATTAGGCTCCTACTGTCAATATAACGTCGGTTAACAAAATAAACGTATTTTTACTTTAGGACAATTTTCCTGTACACGTTTCACTGTTTCACTGGCAACCCCGCCCCGTTCCAACCACCCTCTATAAGGGTTCCTTGTTTACTACGGAACCCTAAAAATATATGGGTGGGTAGTACCCCTGTGGATTACGGAACCCTAAAATATAAGGGTAGGTACCTTACCTTTCCTGAATGAGTAGTTACGAGAAGTATCTACCTACGCAAATGCCGCTGTACCTACGCAAGGCACAGGCATAATAATAAATGGTAGAGGCATGTAGAGGCACAGTAGAGGCGAGATCCATTATGTACATTTTCATTATTCTGTGACCTCCCGTCCCCCACCCAAAGCGGCGTTGCCAGCTCGTACCTCCGTGCTAGATGCGTAGATACTATCTAGACTAGACTTTAGGTCTAATGTTTATTCTAATTCATTCTATAGAACGACTGTGTGGAGCAATAGGGCTTAGGTTCAATTCTAGTAATCTTCTACCTACGTGTTGTACCTAGAAGTTGTTTTGTTGTAAATTGTGTTCATTTTATTGAAGTGTGCAATAAAAACTTTATTTTCTATTCTATTCTACAGTCACTCTATCTACGCTTTATACGCTACACAACACAACCTATTGACGGAAGATTATGTTTTGAACTTTTTGAAATATTTTTTTGAAAAAGGAACTTAGCATTACGAATGTTGGCAAAATTGTGTCGATCTGGGGCTGAACTCAGACTATTAAATCTAGACATCGCATCAAGAATTAAATTTAATTAGGAACAGATTAAGAGTTCTGTTTTCAAATACTGTCTTACCTTGCCCGTTTGACACAAAGTGAATAAAATATAATACTAGGTACCTTCTTAGTAAAATAATGCTGGATTTGGCTGGGTAATCCACACAGCGTCATCTAGCCCCAAGCTAAGCAGAGCTTATGGTGGCTAGATTACTGTATAGGTACTTATTAAAATACAATATTACATAGATGGATATTTTATACTGTACATAGTAAACAGCCAGATACCCGGATGAAATATTTCCAGATCATACAAACATTTGTCGCAAGGGAATCGAACCTGCAACCTCCTTCCTCCTTCCTCCTTCCACCTTCGCCCGCCTTGCCACATCGGTCGTCAAACATCAGATGGACCGGCCTCATAAGCATTCTGTGATATCATAAGTAACATCGCATTAATAAATATAGCTTTTATAAATAAGTATCTTCTATTTTCATGTCTGTGTTTTTTCACAAAGCGTCGCCAGATTTTTCTTGGCACTCGCATTAAATATGAAATAGGTACCTAATGGACGTTGGATCTGAATGAACTAAATATTTTATTTCAGCTTCCCGAAGACTTCTCGTGTTCACCTTATACTTATCTATGTAGTAGTTTCCTATACGATATTGATCCATCGTCCTACTAATATTATAAACACAAAAGTTTGTAAGTATGGATGGATGGATGTTTGTTACTCTTTCACGCAAAAACTACTGAACGGATATCGATTATATTTGGCACAGAGATACATAGATTATAGTCTGGAATAAAACATTGGCTTTATTTTATCCCGGAATTCCCACGCGGGTGAAAACGGGATGCGCTGCTATTATTCGATATATCCGAGAGTAAATACTGAATTTGCTCCTTTGTCTTAGAGTTCATCAGAATTACTGTAGTAGGTATCGTATATAGCAAGGTACAATTTCATCATCATCAACCTATATACGTCCACTGCTGGACATGGCCTCCCCTAATGCGCGTCATAGCGACCTTTCTTCAGCTTGCAGCAGGCTGGAGAGAATACTAGACTACGTTTGTCGAGTCGCAGTCTGCAATCAAGATCACGGTTACCCCAACGGTTGTCGGTTCTTCGCGAGGTATGGCTGTCCCACTGCGACTTCGGTTTGCTAATTCTTTGTGATTCTTTGTGCTAAGTTGATAACCATCAATCAATATCAATGTTTTTCATACAATAGATGCTTCTAGAACACAAGACAAAGCGTCAGAATTCCTCGCAAATAAATACTTAATAAATACATAATGCTGGACAATCCACACAGCATCATCTAGCCCCAAGCTAAGCAGAGCTTGTGTTATGGGTACCTAATAGATAACTGGATATCCTTAATACAATACTTACATAGAAATATATGTATTTTTTATAATACAAAAAAAAGAATTATTTTATTATATCAAGCTGAAGACAGGGCGCTATGGCGCTCATTAGGGGAGGCCTATGTCCAGCAGTGGACTAATATAGGCTGATGATGATGATGATTATATAAAGAAAACACCCAGAAACATCACTATAGTATACCTACTCGTCGAAAAAAGATAACAAGGGACAATTTGGCTTCTGGAAATTCGCCAATTGAAACTCTTTCTCGCCCCTTTTTACGGGGATGCAGAGGATAATCCTCATGCAGCAAAGGGTTAGTAATGGGGTCCAGTGCACCCTTTCATTTCAAACCGGAACCCTTTATCCCTACGCCCTTGTGGCAAAAAGGTTGGTCCTCGGTTTTCAAATTTCCAATGGCCGCTGATATTTACATTACGATGCGCTGGAAAATCCGTTTCGGTGTCAAAATTGAGAGTTGCAATTACAATTGTATTTGCAATTGTACCATTTTAATAAATGTACATCCTTAGCCTTACTATCACTTCACTTCATCACTACATAGTATTAAACAAAGTCGCTTTCTCTGTCCCTATGTCCGTTTGAATGCTTAAATCTTTAAAACTACGCAACGGATTTTGATGCGGTTATTTTTAATAGATAGAGTGATTCAAGAGGAACGTTTTTATGCAGGTTTATAAGGTTTATAAAACCGTGCGAAGCCGGGGCGGGTCGTTAGTAATACAATACAATACAATATATCTTTCACGCAAAAATTACTGAACGGATCGAGCTGAAATTTTCAATAGACGTAGTTCTAGCCCTCGAATGAAACATAGCCTTATTTTCATCCCATAAATCAGTTCCAATGGGATATAAATACCCTTGAAACGTTTCCATAAAAACAACTTGCGAATCCGCGAAAAAATACAAGTAGAATACGTACTATGTATGTATTTTTATACTACGCAGCGTTCGTGCCGAGCCCAGGGTGGTGTAGGGTGGTGTAGGGTGACTAGGGTGGGCTTGAGCAGCCCCTAGGCCCTGGGATGAGGGGGTGGGATGAGTAGTGGGGCCACGGGGTGACCTTGCGGAAGTCCCACTCGCAAGTTGTAATTACTGCGACCGTTTTGGGGTCCTTTCAACTCTATTTCGTCGTACTCGCCCGAAGGGCATTGATTTTTTTGTTTATTGACTGTAGTGGATCGGCTGTTACAAATAAAATATCTACGGAACGTTGGGTGGATTTTATCAGAGTGGAAATATTCGTTCTGGGTAAGCGTGCTCCATTTTTGGAGCAGGTTATTAGGTTTCTTCTCAGGCCACTTCTGTAGGTAGTTATTGAAGTGAGTTGCTTATCAAATATAGTAGTATTATATCACTACCTAGTTTAAACAAAGTCGTTTCTCTGTCCCTAAAGTCCGTATGTCCCTTTGTATGCTTATATCTTTAAAACTACGCAACGGATTTTGATGCAGTTTTTTTAATAGATAGAGTGATTCAAGAGGAAGATTTATACGTATAATAAAACCGTGCGAAGCCGGGGCGGGTCGCTAGTTTATTATAAAGTGACGATGACGACCTCCGCGAAGGAATGCCTGCGATGCACGAGGGTTCGATTCCCGCCTAGCCAAAGAATAGTTTAATAATTTGTTTGAATTTATTTAATTACCAATAATTTTTGCAACTCACTTTTACGTTTTTTTGTAGAATTACCCTTTGAAAGATACATTAACCTTGTTTAATCTAGTACTTTCTTTCCTAACTAAGACTTAGTTATATTTTCAGTTACTAACGCTTTGGTTTCCTGCCTTTTTGTATGCTATGCTCACTCGTGTCTTGCTTATCCAAGATTGTTCTTACACGTGCGATTTTACTTCAGAATGCCGTTGACTTAGTGGTAGTGAATGACCACTGGTGGGCGGGCCTCAAGGAGAATATAGCTGGCTATATTTTCCTTGGCGGGCCTTGAGCTCGATTAAGGGATAGGGGGAAGTAGGGAAGATAGGGTGCGTCTGTGTTTGCGCAAGCACTTACGCACTATAATATATCCTGCGAAATGGACTGTTTCTGGATATAAAGCCATGCTAGCTTTACGATCGCAGCTTCGGCTCATTAGGGGAGGCTTTTGTCCAGTTGTGGACTGTAGGTTGATGATGATGATGTTCCTCCTACCTACTTACCCTTTTATCAAAAAAAGACAAAAGACAAAAAATTATATAAAGACGTATAAGTAATCTAGTAATATCCAGTTTCATCCAGCTCGGTTTAAAAATTCGACCTATGTTTATTGGAGTCGAAATAAGCTGACAGAAAAACATATTTCGCTAGACTTTAACACCTACATAAATCTTTATTAACAACGAAAATTACACTAAATAATGCTGGACAATCCACACAGCATCATCTAGCCCCAAGCTAAACAGAGCTTGTGTTTTGGGTATTAGATGTCTATTTACACTGATAGATAATGTTTTACCTACTATTTACTATACATACAATAATCCAGAACACAAGTAGATTCAGTCAGAGACATTTCCATCGCTTCGCTCACTCGGTCTCTACAATACGTAATGTTGGTAGAGTCAGTCTATTTTGAGGACTCCAATTCGTCTTGCTTAGCCTAACCCCAGGCCATTATTTCAATTTATGTCACTAAGTGACGTCTCATGCTATATTCGCAGCTCATTGGTTATTTTTCTTTCATAAAACACGTACAAAATAAAATAAGTCTAACATTTTCATGACGAATGAATAAATGATCGCAAATATTTCTAACTACATAGTTGCGCCCCGCGGCTTCGCCCGCATGGAAATTTGTTTGTCAAACTTCAAAAAGTTATTGCACGCCTATTAGGGGTAATTTCGTAAAAATATGTGTTTGACTATAGTTACTTTGCAGTTTATTTATACCGAGTTTTGAGTGCATCAATCAAACCCAGGAAAAAAAATCCGTACAAACTTTACCACCCTATTTAACCCCCTCAGAGGTTAAAATTTCCAATTGTTAATGTTTTATTCCAGGTCCTAAGCTATCTAAAAACCAAATTTCATTTAAATAACTTAAGTGGTTACGGAGATTACTTATAACAAACATAAGCACAGACTCCCATTTATTATAAAAGTAAGATAGATAAACTATAATAAGCAAAGAAGTGTAATTGCTATAGTTTTTTCCTTTAATTCCCAGCTCTCGGAAACATTAACTAAATACAATGTCCGCACTCCAGAGAGCTTTTAACATTAATGAACTTGCGGAACCCTGTTGTACAGGGGTTACAATTTTTCCTTTGTACGGTACACTGTAATTTTTCCTTTGAACGACAATTTACTTTGATCTTTTTCGTCGTGTTGTAATTATTGCAGGGTAGCGGTGCAGAATTTTTAATATATTGGTAAGGTGGGTTCCATCCAATATTGGCTTTATTTACATACTAGCGACCCGCCCCGGCTTCGCACGCTTTTATTATACTACGTACAATATTAAACTTTCTCTTGAATCACTCTATCTATTAAAAAAACCGCGTCAAAATCAGTTGCATAGTTTTAAAGATTTAAGCATACAAACAAAGGGACATAGGGACAGAGAAAGCGACTTCGTTTTATACTATGTAGCGATAAGGATACGTATCTACTGTACCTCAGCAAAATTCGAGATAAAATACTTGTAAACAAACCACCCATACCTAACCTAAAAATCTTTTGCCGTGAATATTAATTTTCGATTTATGATCTTAACTTAAATATTTTTTTTAGAATATTTTTTTCTATTCCTTGGTTGTAATTTTCGTTCGTAATAAAGTGTAATAAAAATTACTAACAGATAAATCTGAAAATCGACGTCAACCACGTCTGTTATAGATTTTCTATACATATTATGCTGTGTTAATTGTAGGCAATTAATGCGACAGTAAGCCCTGTGCTCACTTTGGTAATTTTTTGAGTTAGATTCGTGCTTAAACGTATCTATAATAATTATCACACGAGAACCTCCTCCTTCCTTTAAAGTTGGTTGAAAAAAGACACAGCTGTGTTGCTCACGGTACAAACAGACAACACAATGGTTAAAGAAAAAATATACCTGCATAAAAATACGTGAATAACAGATAACAACATAATTGAATTGTGGTTTCCTCTCAGTTCACACACCGTGAAGATGAGATAAGGTCTTGATAAGGTCAATTAAGGACTACAGGCATTGCATGGACTTACTAACTGTTAGGTACTAGTTTAGGGCTTGTTTTTAGACCTAACGAGGCCCTTACTGGCTGCGCTCGCCCGTCCATACCTTGATCTAGATACGTTACATTGTTAAACGTAACGGTTTTTAATTTTACCTGAAAACTGTGTTTTTTGCGTTTGATCTCGGTGGATCATGGTGGGTGACGGTCTGCCTGCGTCGTAGACGGTTGCTCGTTCGATTTCCACCTGAGGACAATATAATTATGCGATCTAGATAATTTAGATAATTTTAGTTCTTGTATTCTATGTATAGTAAAATATCTATATATGTAATGTACTGTGTTAAGTAAGGTGATTGTTATCTATTGATAGCTTTAGTTGTCTCCCCCTTGTGGTTATTAGTCTTGAGCCCCAGTGAAGGTGTTTAGAATTCCAAGTATATCAGTCATCTAGTACCAACCATAACACAAGCTCTGCTTAGCTTGGGGTTAGATGATGTTGTTCGAATTGATCAGCATTATTATTTATTAAATTTACATACTATAGAGGTAATAAAGTCTAGTTTTGTTTATATAGCGTTCTTTCCATAGCGTTTTCTTGAATTTCTGACTCGTTATATGGTGGTAATACAAGATTACATAACCAAATCTTAAACAACTTGTTTTATAATGGATTTAATATTATAATTTTAGAGCCATTTAAAAAGTTAACAAATATTTCCAGTAGGTATCAAGTCTTAACGTTCGATACACAAATGAACCTAACCTAAACTGTATGAAATGTAAAACACAGTTCAATTAATTTAAAATTTAATAAAATGGAAAGGTGATACATGATCAAAAAAAGATGGAAAGGAGGTACATGATCTCTAGGAAAAAAAACGTACAAAAATAAAAACCAACCCAACAACAAAACATGGCCCAAGCCTCTGTTATTACAATTTACAAGGCACGCTGAAAATGTTAAAATAACAAGTATCTCTTGGATAAATGAGGGTAAAATTTCTCATCTCTGCCTGAAGCCCTGCGTACAAAATGTACCTTGTAATAACGTTGAATTTCTCCTGTGATACGATGATTACGTCAGAGCATTACGTAGTGACGGAATGACAATAGAGTACTTACTCTGTATTGAAAGCCGAGATAAAAAAAACAAAACAAAAACTATAAGCAGAGAAATATAATTATTTTTATAGGCAACCTTTACATGGACACGTAAAAAAAATAAAGAGTTTTGAGTTTGAATAGCCAAAACTCGTGCTTTATTTTGTTTAGATCTAACAAGGTCACTTGGACACGTTAGAAAAAAGTTAAGAATTTTCAATAAATAAAAAAAAAATAGAAAAATTTGTTGGTTTTCAATTAATTACGATTAACACAAGGGCGATCTTTAAGGGTAGGAATAGGATTTTTGGAAACTCGGATTAAAACTAGGAAATAAAGTTATACTTACATATACTTTGTAGTAATTGTAACCTCTGCTTAGCTTGGGGCTAGCTAGATGATGTTGTGTGCATTGGTCAGCATTATTTGTTTAGTTATTGTACTCATAATAGACGATGGTGTTTATTGATTCGCCTATACATAACATACATAAAATATAAACTCTCTATAAATTAATCTCAAGTCGCTGCTTTAGTTTATTATTAGTGGAAACTTTTAATTGGCCTTAATTTAAAAATCTTTGTATCTACTCATTGTCTAGCTGTAAGTTTTCCAAAGATTGTAAAAATAAATAAATATACAGCTATAAGTTGTACATAGGTATACATATTTGATAGGTACCTACTCTTGCTTGCTGTTAACTAGTTAGTTTCCAGTCAAAAACGATGTAAAATATTAGTAAACAAGCCACAAAAAAAAACTAAAATTGACTTGCTTGGCGTCAAGTTTTAAATGTAATGGTTAGGAATATTCATTGAAGGAAAGATCTCAAATCGGCAATGAAAGTGAAATGCGTACCTTTTGCAATACACTGAAACTTATGAGAATTTAAGGTGAAGATTGAGAGGTTATTTTGTAAAATTTACACATCAGATGTGGCTGGAGTATAGGTAAGATACCTAAAAAGTTTAATTAAAAAAAAAGTAATAACTAATAGTGTTTTAAAATTCATATCTATTACAAATCACAGCACAACGTTTTTAAATTTGGTTTTATTTAACGTCAACATTCAACTGTTTTATTTAACTTCCCCGAAATATTTTGTTTATTTTATGGAATGGAAACTAATGGATGTTTTACTGAAACCATTTAAAATACAGTTTTTCACCGATCTAAGTAGGTATAATGGACAAAAAACCTAAGTATTTCATGGTTACTGTAACCACTTTAGTCTCGCCTTGAAGGTTATTCCACAAGATCAGTGAGGTCCTACACAGATTTGCCAAAGTTCAAGTTTTAATGGAGGTGTTTACTACAAGCCAGATAGGGTAAAGTCCGATTTAATGCTCTAGGAGGGATTCGTACATCACTACCAAAAATACTATCTACTAAAAATAGCAATAAAGTATTCATCATCAACCTATACTAGTCCACAGCTGGACTGGACATAGGCCTCCCCTAATGAGCGCCATAGCGCTCTGTCTTCAGCTTGCCGCATCCAGCATCAGCTAGCAATCTTTCGCAGATTATCATCCCACCTGGCCGGAGGGTCCTACATTACGTTTGCTGAGTCGCGCTCTCCACTCAAGAACACGTTTACCCAACAACTGATGTCGCCAATAAAGTATTACTGTTTATAAATTTAGCTTATGTTGATTAGGTATATAGAAAGCTAATCAATGGTGATGGTTTTTGGCAGTGGGGCATCTATCCAGACTTTACCCTAAAGTTTACTGAGTTATCTAGGAAAGTATGATACATAAGTACATAATAACAAATTTATGTAAGTATCTAGGCTTTCCTCTACATATTACATAACATAGATTCTAAAATGTTTATTTGCGTCAAACATGGTAGGTGGTAGGTCTAGGTACCTACAGAATATAAATATTTTCCTCAGGTTTCACTATGATCATATGAATAAAAAAAATCATTTAACTATATCATCAAAATACATTTCACAAAGCCATTTAAACAATTTAATTTTAATTATAAATAGTTATTCATAGTTTTTAGTTCGTTTGGTATGTAACTTATTAAATTACCTTGTATACCTACACATCGTCAAACAGCCTTTTGTGTACTCGACTAAACGTGGGGTTTCTTTTTATACTATTTATTATATAACCATCACTTACCTACGTGCATTAAAATAAAGGAACAAAAACACCAAACAACTTTTAGCAAAGTTTTTGGCACGATGCCAAATATTTTGAGGACGACTGTACTTGCCTGAGTATTGCTTTGCACAGACATGCTGTGGGCTATAGGTACCTACTTACCTACTTCGTACCTAGATAGTTAGTTACTATCTGCCTAGGTCTCTTACCTAGGTCGCTTTGTGTTGTTTAGGAAGATTTGAAGTACCAAGGTAGTCCCTAGTTCCCTTTATATCCTAACTAGGTACTAATCTCGTAGGTAGAAATGGTAGAATTGAAGTTATAATATCTCCCAAGGGTGTCTTATTTCACAAAAATTGTTCATCATCCCTGGAACTACGCCATAGAGGCCAACGATAACTTTGAATTCCGTTCCATTCGCGCGGACACGACAATGTATAAAACTTGACTACAGAAAGTAGCTGCAATTTTTTTACCTTCATATAGAAAGTTGAAATGGATTTGTGTAGGGCGCGTGTCTAGGCTAGGGGCTGTGTAGGGCTCTGGCAGGTATCAAAGGGCCAGCGAGGGATTTCGCCGCTTTCGTAATTTCGAACGTGGGCACAGCTCGAATGCCGCGGCAAGCTGGCAACGCCGCGCGCTAGACCGACGACCTCGCGTTATCGCCACCCGCGGTGACGCGATACGCGAAAGGTCACTCGTTGTTCATCACCATCTAATGTCTTCGCGATCTAAACAATCGCAGTTTCCACATAGAATCCCATAAACACACCGTGAAAAAATTATAATCTTGCGACGACGACGTGGCATGGCATGGTGTAGTTAGTGGCAACGCGGTGTGGTGTTGATGCCTTCTCGCTCGCGCGCCCCGTCGCGGCCCCGCCTCCCTCCGACTGCAGCGCCGCGTAGCGGGCGGCCCGCGAATATACACGTCGTCTATACAGCGTTGCCATTCCGTACCTATAATTTCGCTGGACGTAAATTTCTACTGAAACAGTTCAATGGACTTTTCGTAATTTCTAAAACTTTTAAATAACGCCAAAAGCACCATGGCACACGGTGTGTTGTAGGCAGTGTTGTAAATCTGTTATTTCTGTATGATATTTGTGAAAAACGAGTGAGAGTTTCGTGTTCGTGCGTGTTTCGTGAACAGAGTCCCGTTGGGAGCTTCGAGGTCCGTTTTTATCTAGAAAGGTAAGTGTTTCTTTTATAAAAACTAGCCAGTTCTGTTCAGTTTCACGTAAGCTTTCTTGTGATGTAACTTTTGTAGCAAAAAACGCGTTTTTCGATTTTCCTAGTTTCGTTGTGAATACGGGTTTTGAAACTGCGCAAATTGGCTTTGGTGCATCGTGGCTGGCTTCATAGGGCCTGGTGAGCCGAGGAAGTGTTAGAATAGGTGGTAGGACACGTGGTGATGAGCTTATGTAAGGCGAGATAAGTAGCGTGGAGAGTGGCTCGTTATTTTTGTCTTGTGCCCTTTGGTCAGAGTTAGAATAGCCGTGCACTGTGCAGACTCATGGAATGTGAACGGCCAGCCTCGAAACTTCGAAATCTGTGCGCTAGGTAGGCCGATTCCACTCGCTGCCATCGAGCGAGGCTTAGCTTCAGTTCTCCCGTTCTCATCAAAATCTACTTAGGCTTCTCAAAACGTGTGTTAGCAATATACCTTTTGCTAAAGGTATATTGCCCTTTGAAAATGAAATCAAAATTAGGCAGGAAGTGTCTCGATAGCCTAATCAAACGACGCATCTTCTTATGTAGTGGCCTAACTTTCTATAAAAAATATCAAAAAGTTATGACTTTCTAGCCAGAAGGCATTCAGATTGTACTAGCTCTTTTAGTTGGTGATAATGTGCAGAAGGCCTACGAAGTCAGGCCTAACCACAGAGCCTAACCTAGTGTGTATGTTTATGAAGAATTAGCTGTATGAGCTCTGAACTAGTAGTAGGTTAGGAGAAATGATCGAAATCTATTGAGTGTATACTAAATGTTCCATCTACTAGTTACTATACACACAAGACAAATGACGACGATAATATTGTCCAAAGGTTGAGGTTCGAAAAGTGACGTAAGCACACGTAATCTCGATAATGTATTCGAAATTCAAAACTAATGTTAAAACAATAAATGGCTACAGAACCAGTAGCTAGGTAAAATCATGTCTGAACAAAAAAATCTAATTTCAAAGTTCAAAACTTTCCTACTTATTCGTGCGTTTTAGTGAATCTCATGTCAACTTTATGAAATCGTCATGCCATACGGCATTTGTCACGTTTGTTAGGCCTTAGCGACGAGATTTCTTTTATAAATAAAGCATACCTACCTATATCTGGTAGACAGACAGGTTGCGTAACAATACCTACCTATTGTATGATAACGAATATACACAGGCATGTGTGTATACCTCATGGGCGTAGCCTCTGCAGCTTTGTCATGTCATCCAATCCAAGAAAATACACGCACAACCTCTTTTGTTAATTTTATAAAAAAGTTGTACCAAATCCAATTTCCGCTTTCCGTTGTCAATTCCAAGGCGTTGTTTGCACGACAAAAGAAGGTTTAGTTTTTAGCAATCCATTTGATGTAAAATACGATCTCGAGGTGACTGGTTGGTTGTAGATTCGCTTGTCAGCTAGAACTAAAGTTATACATAGCTCTAAGAATAAGCAACATGAAGTGTCTGGCAGTGGGCTGGCCATTTTCTCGCAGTACTGACAACCGCTTGGCCTAACGTGTTCTTGAGTGGAGACTGCGACTCAGCAAACGTAGCCGCCCTCCGGCCGGGTGGTAGGATGACGACCTGCGTAAGACTGAGAAGAATGCGATAGCTGAAAGGAGTCCTATGTCAAGCAGATGAGTTCTGCTATAAAGGCTGATGATAATGCTGGGTAATAAGGAATCGCTTTTCCCATTGAACAAACTAAACTACTCAAGGGCATTCCTGATACATGCCCTTCGTGACACCAGGAGACTAGGTACAAAAGCGCCACGTCTGTAGAAAGCCAACCACATCGACTATTCAACGACTTGCAAGCCCAAAGCAAACGAGATGTTTCTAAATTAATTCGAACCTCTTTTCGCGGATTGGAAGTGTCCAGTGATTCTGTGAACACTAGTTTTGAATTTCGAATATATTAGTCGGCTTGTAGCTTGATGAATAAGATAACTTTTGAATCCGGAATTCAACCAATTCAACCGAGACGAATGCGAGAGAGTCGAAAAAAACACATTTAAATTGTTTGTTTAAAAACCGTGTGAATCGCACTTATTATCGTTTGAAAACATTTGCCAAAACGTTGGCTTGTTTTCAGTTGTCATCTACGCGGAAATTCGAAATTACAACTCCACCTGAATAATAAATAAATCACGTTTGGTGGAATTCCTCCCACACTGCGTAATAAAAATACGTAAACTCGATTCCTCGGTGTTGATTTCAGAAGTAAATATTGCCGCCTTTCGTTTGGAGATAGGAATAATTAGAGTGATTCTTTCTGTGGTTTTTCCCCTTATGGTACCGAATTAGAATTTGCACCACTCCAATTTTTACTACGAGTGTCGTAAGAGAAGAGTTGGGGATATCAATACAATACAATAAGTCTTTATTGCACGCCGAAATATATAAAACAGGACAGGAAAAAAAAAAATATTAAGTCTACCAGGAAGCGGGCCGCAGTGCCCCCACAATAATATTATAGGTATACTTGTATTTGCCCTCAGTTTCGCACGCCTTGTTTCTATGGTAACGTCTCAAAGCTATTTCTATCCCATAGGAACTGGTTTATGAGATGAAAAATAGCCTGTGTTTTATTCCAGGGCTAGAACTACGTTTGTTCAAAATTCCAGCCCGATCGCTTTAGTAGTTTCGTGATAGGGTAACAGATATACTCAAGTATACATTTTATTTGACGAATGATGTCCTGGGCGAAGGTCAGATTGCGGAGGTTGCGGGTTCATGTATGCATGTTACTTACTTTTCAGGCAAAAAATACTGAACATAAATGGATCAAATTTGGCATAGAGCTAGATTATAGCCTGGAATCTGGAATAACACACAGGCTATATTTTATTCCTGAATTCCCACGGGAACGGGAATTACCGCTGAAACTACGAGACATGGCTAGTGTAATATACTTAAACTAGCAACCTGCCACGGCTTCGCACGGTTTTATTATACGAATAAACCTTCCTCTTGAATCACTATCTAAAAAAAAACGATATAGGGACAGAGAAAGCGACTTTGTTTTATACTATGTAGTGATAGTGATGTAGCATGTTTTGTTGCAGGCTGTGGTGTGCAGTGTTGTGTTGTGTTGTGTGTACGGCATGGCGCGTAGCTAGCGCCGGGCATGCCCCCGCCATGACAGCGCGCCTGACATGGCCCAGTATACTCAGCGGACACAGCCGATGCACAGGTATGTACCACTATACTACCTAGCTGGAGTTGTTATAAAGTAACAAACTACCAACAACTACCTTGCTGTAGTCATTACAAGGTAGCAAATTACCAACAACTACCTAGCTGGAGTCATTGCAAAGTAACAAACTACCTAGCTGGAGTCATTCGAAAGTAGCAAACTGAGTATCTAAATAAGTAACATACTGGGTAACAAACGTAGAAACAAGTACGTCCAACAACCAACAACTTAGATAGTTGTTGGTTGTGGCTGGAGTGTTTCAAAAGTAACAAACTAAGGGTACTTCCAACTAAACAGCTATGGTCATTAAAATGTAACAAACTTAGTAACAAGTACGTCCTACTACCGACAACTACCCAGCTGGAGTCAAAAAGTAACAAACTTAGTAATAAATTTAGTAACAGGTACGTCCAACTACCAACAACTACCTAGCTTGTTACTCAGTAGTAGTAGTAACAAACTGAGTTACTACCTACGTAACAAACTTAGTAACAAACATAGTAACACACTTAGTAGCATGTAGGTACTGAGTTTTGAGTGAATTGAATAATAACTTTCCATAGAAACTGGTAATGTTTCTATGGAA
Organism: Eupithecia centaureata; assembly: GCA_944547425.1. Classification (NCBI taxonomy): domain Eukaryota; kingdom Metazoa; phylum Arthropoda; class Insecta; order Lepidoptera; family Geometridae; genus Eupithecia; species Eupithecia centaureata. The sequence continues at coordinate 1,895,775 of OX155695.1, read as the reverse complement.
AGTTATTATTCAATCCTTTTTAACCCAAGAGAGGGTCATTTTTCAAAATTACCTTGCCAAGTCTTCTAGAACTGAAACATCACACTAAATTTCATAAATTAGCGAAGTAGTAACGGAGATAGGTGGTAAAAAACATTCACACAGACATTCATATGTATTATTGTAAGTAGGATTGAAGCAGTTGAGCTACCTGCAGACTATTGCAAACAAAACTGAAGATAGCTAAACTGATCCATATCAATACCAGTCGTCGCGTCCCCAAGACGTTGGCTGTATTGCCCGCTGTATGGAAATGCTGATGCGCTGTACCAACTCTCGGGTCACGCGTCGTTTATAGTTTCTACCAGTCGCACGCTCTGTTGAATTTGTTTTTGAAATGTAATATATTGAAGAAATTGGTATAAAGAGTTATAGAAGATGAAAAGGAACCTTACGTTTTAAGGGTTTACGATAACCTACCTGAAATCATTTCATAACAATAGTACCTATTCAAATGTTTAAGGTAGGATAGGTAAGGTAGGATTCTATTTTGATACTGGGAAATGCCGAATATGGCCCAAAAAACACCTTTTTATAGTAAAATTGAATTTGGAGAAACATAGATAGCAGATACAAAAGAAAATGGCAACTTAGGGACGTCCAAAGAGAATCCCAGGATTTCCAGAGTTATTAGATAACATCTTTCTAACAGATACAAAACAAAATGGCAACTTAGGGATGTACAAAGAGAATCCCAGAGTCTTAGATAGTAAGCGTATCTTTCATGCCTCTAGAATGCAGTCTGCTATCTCAGCAGGAGTCCATGACACATTTGACTCGATGACACACAAACACAACAGTAAATTATTTTTGGTTGGCAACTCTGGGAGGTTTAGTGAACCTTTTTATTTGTGGAACTTTTTCAAACACGTCGTTCAAATGTTTGAAAATATTTGCATAAACGTCGGCTGGTCATCCACTTAAAAATAGTAAAACGGAAGGAATTCGAAATTCAAACTCGAAATATTCCGTCGCATACACTTATTATATTATAGGTGAATCGAAATATATGGACATATTAAAAACTAGCTGGTGACATAGACATAGACATAGACATTCATTTATTTACTGCTTAACACACAATACAGAACACATTTTTGAACACGGTTTATGAAAATAAAATAAACATTTAACACAAATACATATTCCTACAGAGAAAAAAAAACATAAAATACTTATTTCAAATAAAAAAGAGATCATCTGACGCCGCGACTTCGTCTGCGCATGATTAGTATTTGGAGTACTCGCGATTTTACTTGCATATTTCCCTTTCCCGTGGGATTTTCGGGATAAAATAAAGCCTATTTCTTATTTCAGCATTAATCTATCTCTGTGCCAAATTTCATCCAGATCCGTTAGCAGTTTTTGCTTGAAAGAGTAACAAACATCCATCCATCTATCAATCTATCCATCCTTCTACCCATTCATACTTACAAACTTTAGCGTTTATCAGTTCAATTCAGTTTGGTTCAGTTTGGTTGAAATTTTTGAGAACCCGTATAGCCCAGGGGAACCAAACTGAATTCCGGGATAAAATGTATCCCATGTCCAATCGTCCCGAGTTCCATTCGAATTCATTCAATTCCGTCGTTATGCGTGGCTAAAGAATTTTTCTTTCACCCTCTCTCCCAGGGGAACCTTACCGAATTCCGGGATAAAAAGTATCCCATGTCCTTCCTTGTACTATGAACTCAAATCGTCCCGAGTTTCATTCCAATTCATTCAGCAGTTTCGGCGTGATGCGCGGTAAAGGAATTTTACTTTCATACCCTCTCCCATGAGAACCTTACTGAATTCCGGGATAAAAAGTATCCTATGTCCTTCCTCGTAGTATGACCTATAATCATGCCGAGTTTCATTTAAATCCATCAAGTAGTTTCGGCGTGATGCGCGTTTACGATACAGACAGACAGACAGACAGACATGAATGAAAAAAATTACAGTTTTGGCTTGAGTATCGATAATAGAGTGCCATCCAAAAAAATTTTCAAAATATCTTCAATGTACAGAATTGGACCTGTTACAGTTTTATTATAAGTATAGATATTCTTCACTTCTCTTGCTCAAAACGTGTCTTTAAACCGTAGCTAAGCGGTCAAAAAATTCGAGTTTATGGTTAAGCACGGAAAAGTGTTGATCGTATTAAAAATTAATATTCAAAGAAAAAGTTTAATTTCGTGTAGTTTCTCAAATTTCATGCACATTTTGCGAATGGTTCTGCATTGAATAGGTGTTAAAACTTCTAGAAACCTGTGCTTCTTTCGTATTTACCGTTTTGACCATTCATTTGCTGAAATATAACGGTAACGGGTTTTCACGTTAAACGTTGCGGTCTCGGTGAATGGGCCAGGAAATAAAGAAGTCATTCTTTTTATAGTCCTCACGTAATGAGAAAGGAACATTCCGAAATGGGTATTAACTTTTTATTTGTAACCTTTTTAGCCAGTGACTTGGGAACGCTTTCGACTGGTACTGACTGATGTGAATCGGTTGAGCTACCTCTAGATTGTTTAAGATTATCTAGAGAAAGCTCTTTTGTTATAATTAGAAATACTAGTTTCATTTTGTTAGTAGGTACTTCTTGAAGGAATTTAAATTTATTTGTTGATTGTTGTGAAGATGTCTTATTTGTGGTAGATTAGAGTCGAAAATTAAAGACACATAAGACACTTTCCAGCTTTTTTAATTTCCTTCACAAAGTACATTTTGTAGAGTAAATTTTTAATAGAACCTTCTAGGGTAGTAGGACTAACGACGTTGGTAGGACTGAATAGCTTTTGAGAACCAAACTCCATTGAAACTGAATTGGAATTATACATAGGATATCAAAAGCCATTAATTCATACCCACTTCCCTCATATCCGCTGGGAACCCATTAAATTGAGCCGGTGTCAGTACTGCTGCCATAATATACGGCGAATCTTAATTTCCTGGGCCTAAACCGGAATGGACCAACGCAACAAGAAATCTTCCACAAATTATACGTAACTAATATGGAGGAGATAGTGTGTCACACAATCTCTTCAACTTCTTGTAGAATGGCGCTGCGTCTGGTTTGAATGCGTTCGCCAATGACGGTCTTATGTCTCATCGTTTGTATATTACTAGCATCTGCCCGCGGCTTCGCACGCTTTGTTTCTATGAAAACGTGTCAATGCTATTTTTGTCCCATGGGATCTGATAAACATAAATATGTTTTTGTATAATGATCAGATCGTAGCATTCACTGTGGCTAGATGCAAATGGCCGCCTTCCCGGCCACCACCGTAATTCACCGTATCACTTTGGCCCCAAATCTTATGGACTCCTAGTCGCTAAAAATACAGCATATTTAATACGCACTGGTATTTCCATTATACAATCTTGCAATTACTCGAGCGAGATCAAGAATAAGGTTATCAAGAACGAAAACAGGCGTGAAGTTTTGCGAAACCTTGTTAAATAATAACCGCTGTTTTTAACCCTGACCACATAAATATTACAAATATATAATTATTGGCCTTGAAGCCTTATGCATCAATTATTTTAAAATAAATATAAAATCCATTTAGGGTGTACTAAACTACTAAGATGTAATTTTGTAAATTCGTAACCTAAACCGTCCATAATAAGGATTAAATATACAGCAAAAAAATATGTTTATTAGTAATATATAATAATACTACACAGTATATAATAATACTATACTACTCGTAGCAATAGTCAAATTTTTATATGTAAAGTTTTTACTCACAAACACTAACATTATCCCTTTCTTCCAGTTTCTTGATTCCTGTCCAAACCTTCCTTCATCCCTGAAGAACAGCTGAAGACCCTTCCATCCCATCCCATGCATGTTCCAAGAAAATACCTTTACATTCCTGTATAACTTCTGTAATAAAAAAAGATTTGAATAAAAAAATCCTGGACATTTCACGCAGCACCATCTAGCGCCAATTTAAACAGAGCTTGTGCCTTAAGGGACGCCTATGTCCACAGCTGGACATAGGCGTCCCTTAATGATATACTTAATACTTAGTGCAAATGTTGTCACAAAGTGTCAGACGCCAAAAACAGGAATTTATATTTTTGTGTTATTTATTACAAACATACATATCAGTATTTTGGAAACGAATGTACTGCATCATAATTTCTTAGCATAAGCGAAACCGTGGGCAAATACTAGTAAGAAATGAGTAGCTAACACAACGATTGCGCCATTTATTAATAACAAACACGTGTCACATCCGTATTATTTCATTGAAGTAGGTTTCAAGTGGCTTTCCTGCGTTGCTAGATTAGGTATTGCAGCAAGTAGGTTTTATTTAGTCAAGCTCTTGATAAGAACTCTTTCTTCTAAGAACTGCTTTCTGAAAATTGTTTTTCAAAATGGCTCGTTACAAAGGCGAGATGGTCCAATTCGATATTCAAATTTTAGTTGGTAGGTTGGATACTAATGTGAACAGGGAAGTTAGTTCTGTCTGTGTTTGAAATAAAAAGGAGCAAATTCTCAATTCCACTGTATTTTTTTAAGTTTTATACGACCCAACGAGCACCAATTATCAAAGAAAGAATATTCAAAGTCGGTTCAGCTGTGAAGACACGATCTCATAAATTTGATCGAAATCTGCCCAGTAGTTATTGAGTTATCCTTACTTTTTATAAATATGTAGGTATTACTTTTTATTTTGCACTTCGACTATATATATATTGATGATGTCCAATTTTTTTTTTAATTATTTGAAGTCAGTTTATGGTTTTTTAAAAAACGTGAAATATATTTTCATGGCTGAATGGATTTGAATATAATTTGTCAGTGAACTAAATAATATCCCCGGGACGGACTATAAGCTATTTGCAAAGCACGTGCGAAGTCGCGGGCTGAACCTAAGAATTGTATAATTTTGCATAACGGCTTAAAACCGTTTCGAACGGTTCAATTGGAATAATTCAATGCGCTATTGAATTAATTAGTGCCCTCCATTGACTTATCAATGGAATTGGAACGTAAATTGTTTATTTTGGTCACAGTTTTGTATGATGGTGTAGAAAACAGAAATCAATAACTTTATTTCTTTTAACTTAAAAAAGAAGCACTTAGACAAGTAAAATTTTAAACTTTAAATAGAACGAAAATGTACATAAACAGATAACACATAACAAAAAAAATAAGATTGGTTGGTAGAACAAAGCTGTAGTAGGTAGGTACATAATACATTCATGAAAATGTGGATTGACTGTATATAATTTGTGTAAGCTATCCAAACTTACGACCAAATGACGGATTTACATTTTATACAAACTAGCGACCCGCCCCGGGTACGCACGGGTTTATTAGATGCATATAACTTACAGGTTTATTGTTATATACTTAAAGCTTCTGAATGGATCGAGCTGAAATTTTGCACATGCATAGGTCTAGACTTGGAATAATAAGTAGGCTTTTTTTCTCGCCGGGGCGAGTCGCTAGTATATTTTATCTGCGAAAGTTCCAAATCAAAAATCCAAGATCTCCAAGTACCTAAATAAACTCCGTAGATAATTCTAAACTTCAGATACTATCCTAACCATGCAATAACAAAACGTGACCATTGAACCCAATAGCCTTGGGAAATACAATCGCGTATTGAAATACCGATGTTTTATTTTACGTGCTGAATTCTTATTATAAATTACTAGCGTAGAGGTTTAACTCATTATTCATAGATGACAGTAGTAATTACCTAGCGAGGTCAGTCGTTTCTTGTATACCTACACATTTGATTGGTGTTATTATTAGATACAGCCTACATGGTATTGTTATGTTGTATAACAGTTGGCTTGATTTGACCACTGGGATCCTGGTTCTAATAAGGCCCGCTCTTATTTTTCGTTGTATTATGGCCCACATGTTTGGTTCTATTATGGCCCACATGTTAGGTTCTATTATGGACCTCATTTATGTTTGGTTCTAATAAGGTCCAACCTGATTTTTGGTTCGGTTATAGCCCATACTAATGTTGGCGGAGTTTTTACAATAGTAGATTGTTTTGCAAGGGAGTTAAACAGCTCTTTTTATGGGGGTTGTTATAATCCCGATTGCCAGTGAGGGGGGACAAGATGACAAGAACTAGTTTTTATGGGTGTGTAAGCCCGAGTTAAAATTAAAAACGACTTCACTTCTATTGCTAGGAAATAAAACAATCAAAACTTCTTCACAAAAATAAGCAATAAGTTTTTACTATTCCACGTCTTTAATTTAGTCGAAATACTTTTAGTAGATTCCTCTAATAGATTCAGAATTATTTACATATTTGCCTTTCTGTTCGATTTGCATATCAGGATCTTAGTTTTCACTTGATGATACTCAATTAATTTTAAATAATTCACCTTCACCTTCAATTAATTTCTTTATTATGTTCAACTCCAAATACTATTTCTTCCCTTAGATAGAAGATATCACCCTTCGCATAAACGGCCCAGCGATCGATAAGAAAGCGCTTTCAGTTCCACTTAACATAAAAAATTCAAATAAAAAATAAATTGTTTTATGGTCCATCAACACTTCGATTTACATTAATCGTGCTGCCTACTCTAGAGAAGTGTTTTCTTTTATGTATTGGCCAAGAATGTCGTTTTGTCATATAAACTTAAAACTGACTTTACCTACGTAAGGTTTGTAAGGCACAGATTTCTGTTCTTTTCATTTACTTACATATTGCCAATTTTTACTATGTAGGTAGCTGGAGATCTTATTATCCCGTTCTAGGTATTATAAAAACCAGTAAGAACTGGAAAATAAACAGGTACACTCGATATGAAAATTATCTGATAAATAAAGATGCCGCGCTCGGGAATACTAAGTTATGTTCCTCGAATACCACTAGCCGTTTCGTACACTTGTCAGAGTTATGGCTTAGCAATACTTGCACAGTCCTGCGATATTGACTCACGATCAATAAACAAAAGAAAACTGTTTCTAAACAGCCAGTCCTAACTGAAACTCCCGTTTGGAATAATCGCCTATTGTACGAGCCGTTCATATTTAGCTAGCTAGAGAGAATGCGGAAAATGTTAATGGCACGTTTTGACGTGATCATCAGTGATCGGAATTACCTGAGCAATATAAAGTTCGAGTTTGGCAATCCTACAATTCAAATTGCTGACAATACTTTTGAAGGTCGAAACCAAAAAGAAACAGTATCTTTGTGCAGTAAGTTGTTTACAAAAATTCTACATTGAGAATTGATTTAATTTATTCGTACACATCTTAGAATCTTCGACTGTAATAATAATAAACGTACAAAGCTTGTTAAAATCTCGAAATACCGAGCAAAAGAAAAATAATTAAAATAAAAGATATTTCGCCTTTCTCAGAGAAGTTCCCAGAATATCTTATTCCGAATTATTTTGCGTTAATATTTTGAAGTGAAAGAGGGGGGATTAAAGGTACCCTTCGTTCCTTGTTTACAGTTCATTGATTAAATTTGAGAAAAGTAATTAACAATAAGGTATTTTAGCAAATTGCCGGATGGTATTTTATTTATTCAATGAAGCCTTCCTGTGTAAGTAGAAATAGATACCTTATATTGTTTGTTTTTTATTCTGTATTTATGTTAAAAACATCTTTATTAAAAACGAAAATTACAATCAAGGAATAGAAACAATTACAACTAGTATTAACAATTGAAACCATTGAGCGAACTGCAGACAGTTGCAAACAGTCTAAAGGTAGCTCAATTAATTTATGTCAATATCAGTCTGAAGTGTCCCCAAGACACTGACTGCACTATTAGAAGTTACAACAATTCTCTAAAAAAAATCTGATAACGTATTATTGCGGTAGCCTACAAAAAATACCGAGGTAACACACACTTAAAAAGTCGAATTGAGGACTTCCACCTTATTACGAAGACGGTAGAAAATTGGTAGGTACCAACTGAATATGCAAATCAAATGAATCAAACGTATGTGAAGGCCAAATATGGTAGTCATGCTAGAATCTTTGGTAAAGGCAGTTAAGTCACATGAACCTTACACAACTTCTTATGTAGACTATCCTATTTATATTATAAACGCGAAAGTTTGTAAGTATGGATGGATGGATGTTTGTTACTCTTTCACGCAAAAACTACTGAACGAATATGGATGAAATTTGGCACAGAGATAGATTATAGTCTGGAATAACACATAGGCCACATTTATCCCGGAATTCCCACGGGAACGGGAAATTCGCGGGTGGAACCGCGAGGCGCTGCTAGTAGATTATAAATATCTCTTGTCTATTGACATAAACAAAGCAGTCTTTAGTCTATGAATCTTCCTCGCTTCTCGCCAACCTTGACTCGGCGTCACGGCCCACAGTGGATCGAGCCCATACAATGGGTTGGACATAGCGTGCCTAAATTTTCAAAGTGCTAATTTCATAGAATTGAATATGCTATTCGATAGCTTTTTTAAATCTAAGCAATAAATATTCTATTGCATTTTTAGCCTTGAGTCATAGTTCAGGAGTAAATGGCATAAAACTGATTTCATTGTATGGAAAGCAACATACAAACAGAAATAGCGGGCGTATTTCGTCCTATTTCGTTCTGTGGTCTATAATAGCATGTTCTTGGCACTGTACCGCAACTTTCCTTCAAAGACACATCTTGCGTTTTTTTGCGGTTTTTGAGTAACATCGAAAATAAATAAAATAAAAAAATTCGGCCTTATTTTATTTTGCCATTCGATAGCGTTATTAAAACTAAGCAAATATTATTCCGTTGCTATTTAGCATCAGACTTATAGTTAAGGAGTAAATGGCATAAAACTGATTTCATTGCATGGAAAGCAACATACAAACAGAAATACTGCGCGTATTTCGTCCTATTTCGTTCTGTGGTCTATAATAGCATGTTCTTGGCAATGTACCGCAACTTTTCTTCAAAGACACATCTTGCGTTTTTGTGCGGTTTTTGAGTATCATCGAAAATAAAAAAATAAAAAAAATGTGGCCTTATTTTATTTTGCCATTCGATAGTGTTATCAAAACTAAGCAAATATTATTCCGTTGCTATTTAGCATCAGACTTATAGTTAAGGAGTAAATGGCATAAAACTGATTTCATTGCATGGAAAGCAACATACAAACAGAAATACTGCGCGTATTTCGTCCTATTTCGTTCTGTGGTCTATAATAGCATGTTTTTGGCAATGTACCGCAACTTTTCTTCAAAGACACATCTTGCGTTTTTGTGCGGTTTTTGAGTATCATCGAAAATAAAAAAATAAAAAAAATGTGGCCTTATTTTATTTTGCCATTCGATAGTGTTATCAAAACTAAGCAAATATTATTCCGTTGCTATTTAGAATCAGACTTATAGTTAAGGAGTAAATGGCATAAAACTGATTTCATTGCATGGAAAGCAACATACAAACAGAAATACTGGGCGTATTTCGTCCTATTTCGTTCTGTGGTCTATAATAGCATGTTTTTGGCAATGTACCGCAACTTTTCTTCAAAGACACATCTTGCGTTTTTGTGTGGTTTTTGAGTATCATCGAAAATAAAAAAAATAAAAAAATGTGGCCTTATTTTATTTTGCCATTCGATAGTGTTATCAAAACTAAGCAAATATTATTCCATTGCTATTTAGAATCAGACTTATAGTTCAGGAGTAAATGGCATAAAACTGATTTCATTGTATGGCAAGCAACATAAATATACATAAATAGGGGGCGTGTTTCGCCGTTTTCGTTTTAAGAAGACTTTTATACACCCTAAAACGTAGCATTACCAAAAACGCCCCTATTCCTGTTTGTCTGTTGCTTCCCATACAATGAAATCAGTTTTATGCCATTTACTCCTTAACTATAAGTCTGATGCTAAATCGTAACGGAATAATATTCGCTTGGTTTGATAACGCTATCGAATGGCAAAATAAAATAAGGCTATATATTTTTTTTGTTTTTTGTTTTCGATATTACTCAAAAACCGCAAAAAAACGCAAGATGTGTCTTTGAAGGAAAGTTGCGGTACAGTGCCAAGAACATGCTGTTATAGACCACAGAACGAAATAGGACGAAATACGCCCACTATTTCTGTTTGTATGTTGCTTTCCATGCAATGAAATCAGTTTTATGCCATTTACTCCTTAACTATAAGTCTGATGCTAAATAGCAACGGAATAATATTTGCTTAGTTTTAATAACGCTATCGAATGGCAAAATAAAATAAGGCCGAATTTTTTTATTTTTTTTATTTTCGTTTTTACTCAAAAACCGCAAAAAAACACAAGATGTGTCTTTGAAGGAAAGTTGCGGTACAGTGCCAAGAACATACTATTATAGACCACAGAATGAAATAGGACGAAATACGCCCACTATTTCTTTTTGTATGTTGCTTTCCATGCAATAAAATCAGTTTCATGCCATTTACTCCTTAACTATAAGTCTGATGCTAAATAGCAACGGAATAATATTTGCTTAGTTTTAATAACGCTATCGAATGGCAAAATAAAATAAGGTCACATTTTTTAATTTTTTTTATTTTCGATGTTACTCAAAAACCGCAAAAAAACGCAAGATGTGTCTTTGAAGGAAAGTTGCAATACAGTGCCAAGAACATGCTAATATAGACCACAGAACGAAATAGGACGAAATACGCCCGCTATTTCTGTTTGTATGTTGCTTTCCATACAATGAAATCAGTTTTATGCCATTTACTCCTGAACTATGACTCAAGGCCAAAAATGCAATAGAATATTTATTGCTTAGATTTAAAAAAGCTTTCGAATAGCATATTCAATTGTATGAAATTACGACTTTAAAAATTTAGGCACGCTATGTCCAACCCATTGTATGGGCTCGATCCACCGTGCGGCCGTCGAATAAATACGAATGGTGGCACAACGTTTGGCAAAATTACTGAGTGCGTCCGGTTGGAACCGGCTATAGTTGGATCGAAATGGGCACGAAAACATTTCTCGAATACTTTATTATTGCAATTTGAAGGTAGGAATACCTTTCAACGCTTCCCTGTCACCAGTGCGCATGCCTAGCGTGGTGATAAAGACATAACCCCACTAGTTCTAGCCCTTGGAATACATAGTGAGTCATTGATCGACTTGCTACTAGCTACTTTTCATCCCTTATATAAGTTCCCGTTCGCGTGCGTGAAGCCGCGTGCAGTATCTATGCCATATTCGTAAAGATAGACAATTTAAAAAAATCTTTTGTCCTACGTTTTATGCCGTGTTATGTTACTACTTCCTTATAAACCTACGCATTGCAGTACCTCTGACAAAATGCTGTTACCAAAGCTAAAATAGTACGACCGATGTGGCGCGGTGGACGAAGGTCCGCCTGCGACGCAGAAGGTTGCGGGTTCGATTCCCGCCTCGGAACAAATTTGTGCACGATCTGCAGAAATTTGTTTCGTTGGTCTGGGTGTTTTTATATGTATAATAAAAAATATCTATCTATGTAGTATATTGTATTAAGTATATCAGTCATCTAGTACCCATAACACAAGCTCTGCTTAGCTTGGGGCTAGATGATGCTGTGTGGACTGTCCAGAATTATTTATTTATTTTTATTTAGTATTTAGATTTTGGCAATCGGAATACAAAGACTAGAAATAAGACGTTCAATTTCAATAAAATGCTTTCCGTGTTGACATTTACGTAAACGGCAGATGCTATTCCGAAACTGTCTGGCATGCATCGGAATGGAACTCTAGGTGGCTCTACTGCCAACAAAATGGCCTACAATGTTGCAACTGTATAATCAGAATCACATTGTAGCTAGGTTTCTTTACTTATACCCATAACATAAGCTTAGTTTGCTTAGTTTGGGTGATGCTGTGTGGATTCTCCAGCATTATTACTATTATTATGTCGATATAAAACGGCAAATAACAAAGTTACGAGTCCTGTATGAATATACAAACACCTAATTTTCATTTTGTAATTGCAATAAATACAATTTAACACTAAAATACTAGTAGTAATTAGTTTAGTTTGTGTTTTAGTTTTGATATTGTTTCATTCTCTGAAATAAAGAAACTAATGTACTCTTTTCTGATTGAAAAGACTAAAAACTTTAACAATGTTTATAGGGAGTGTTATTTGTGTTCATTTGTTTTCATTCGGACAAGCATAATAGCCTTTTGGGGCAGCCTAGACTGGTCTGACGTGTCTTTAGAAGGTATCTAGATGAAAGTCCGGCCTGTTTAGTCTACCACCTGGATTTCGACGTGACATGCACCACGTAGTCACTCGCAAGTCGATCAATGACTCACTATCGACCATTTAATGAATATTTAATAGCTTCGATTGCTGTAGATTTCATTTCGTGTTCGATTAAGTCAGGTTCGATAAACTTTCTTTTAGAGCAAGGTAAGGTTATTCAAAGATTTAGTTTTCAAGATAATGGTATCTAGATTTCCAGCGCAGTGGCACTAGATAAGAGAGCTGGCTTTGGCAATAAGTTTTACGTGGTTAAATCATCATCATCATCAGCCCATATTAGTCCACTGCTGGACATAGGCCTCCCCTAATGAGCGTGGTTAAATAATATAGCAATTTTAGCCATTTGACTAGTTTTGAAAAATCGTTTATAATATTCTTTATCTCTATAGGTATAATAAAAGTACACAATATTTCTGGAAGAAAACTCAAGTTAACATTTTCTAACCCGTGTACTTGATACGTGTGACGTCACACGCAAGTAAGCAAGTCAATAACCTTCCCAACTTATATATGTATGCTACTTTATGTCCCATAAATGAGTTTCCATAAGAAATGAAATTCAAACGTTTCCAGAAACAAACAATAATAATAATAATCCTCCACATGTGACGTGAAATGTTTGTATTGTTTCAAAATTGTACATACCAGTTTTCATTTGTTTCTATTCCTTGTATGTAATTTTCGTTGTTATTAAAGAAACCTTTAATGAATGTTGGCGTGTTTCTTTATAAACCTCCGCAAATTACATTCCTTGTCGAATTGAGATCTTTCCTATACTAAATATTGCTATCAATTTATATCTGAAAGTCGACGTCAATTTCACAAATATTAGTTGTGGTTTGATTACAAATATTTCACATATAATTTGGCTTTTGTATGTCTTGTGGCTAAAATACATGACCCGACCCGAATCGCACTCACACCGAGCTATGATAACAATGCTGTTCGAATGCCTATTGATTTATTTTATTACCGTCCAGCGTGAACTAGAATACCTAAGTCACGTGACGTCTGCTAGGTCCGTCGACCTGACCTCGATAAAACCTATCTATAGATAAGGCGCATTCGTCATTCCAGTGTGGTTTTAGATAGGAGTGATTTGAGTGTATTCGATAATGAAAGCAAATACAATGCAAATTAACAGACAGAGCGTGAGAATAAATCACTAGGTAGAAGAATTCAATCACTTTATTTATTTCGGCTGACAAAATAATCTTTTAGACGGTTTATGTTAGTAGTCCTATGTCCAGCAGTGGACTAATATGGGCTGATGATGATGATGTTAGTAGTAGAATAACCGTTAATTTCAAGGGGTGGGGCCAAAATTATTTATAAGATTTTACCAAGAAACGTTCACTGGCAGCGCAACATCATAAAGCGGGCGGTGTTACACTCCCCTACCTCAGAAAGCACTCTAAGCCGCTGTCCTTCTCTTGACCTCTCCTTATTCTTATACCCACACAACTCACTCGAAGATCAAACTTGGAAAGTACCTATTTGGGTCTAACATTATGTTGGTAGTATCGTCGCAAGTTTTCTTTTTGTCTGATGAGTTTGGAGTCTCCTTTGAGAGTTTAGACTCCTAAGCGAGGCGAACCTAGGTTAGGTTAGTCTATAATGTGTACGGGCCTTTAGTAGGTATATAATTATTACTTTAGCGTTGGCAATATCGTGCGATCTTGTCAAACCACAAACAAAATAATTTCAGAACATATTTGAATTTCGAATTAAATCCCCTGCGGTTATTTGCGGTAGATATTTGCGGAGCCAGCGCCATCGATTCGTCGCCAGAACTAGGGCAGGTTAAATTGGTAGGGTTACGTGAAAAAATCTATCTTCCCTCTAGCTGTAATGAAATAGACTCTCGGGCTGCATTATAAATCCGACTCTATGTGCATTCACAAAGTAATAACCAAGCCAGAGCTATAAAAATGCAACTTTAAAAATAAAACACATCCTTTCCAACGCAGGTTTATAAATTATAGCATAAACACAGCTGATTTTCTCAACTTGGAGACGGGACGGGAGCGAACTGCGGCGCGCGGCGTTGCCAGTTCGTCAACCCTCACGAGTGTGGCCACTATTCCATATTCCGTGACGCGGCGTTGCCGTTTCGTGCGTGCACGAGTAAATTCGAATTTCTTGTTTTGCGACGTAAAGTAAACCGAGAAGGAAGGTGCCTACAGACTTTGTATGTAGGTATGTGATCCATAATTAGGTAAGTCAGTATTCTATAACGGTTTTTAAGTTAATTGCAAACTGGTTTATTGGTTTTGGTCTCGCAGGTCCGTAATTGGTCGTTCGTGGTGGATTTTTGGTTATAACTGGTTCGAAAGTTTGCAATTTCGGCGATAATGACTCAAATTGATAGTTTGTAGACAATGGCCTCGTTATTTTCTTGTTTTTTGTTGTTCTCGGAATGGTTTATTTCATGGGAAAACTTGGGAAAGTTATGTAAGTCGCCGTCACGTCCACGAAAGCTTGACTTTCATGACTTTAAATTAAACTAGGTAGGTAAGTACCAACGTGGGCGACTCTCGTGAAGTTATAACTTTGAAAGTTGCTCGAGGGAAAAAGTTGGTCTTCAATTTCATTTCAGAACTTCATGAAATACAACATAAACTTTACGAACTCATCTTGAAATAGCGTTATTTTTCAATAGAGACTGTTACGTAAGGTTTCAGTTTAAAATAAAATAGTTATCAAAAAGTACTTCGTTAAAACACATATTCCATGTTTAAAAAACCTAAGCTCCATCTAGGACTAAGATTTTAGGAGTAAGGTTTTTAACCTAATACTTCTTTAAATTAGGTCAATTTTAGTAGCTTCCTAATTCCTACCTAATACCTAAAGGTAGGAATTAGGAACCTAAGTACTAAAATTTTTATGCGAATATGTTTGTACCTATAGCATAATATACGCACGACAATCAATTTATGCAGGGGTTTTACGTTTTACCCCTTTATTCATTATCTATAACTATATATTATATAACTAATCATAAGTAAATTACATTTTATTCAATAAAGGATTGTATTGATTGTATGTATTCATAAACGATATTAAAATTACAAGTTTATTCCATCGGCAATCACAAAATAATGAGTTCCATTTTCCGCCATACAGTTTTTCAATTGACACGTGTAAATTCTGAATTGCAATAATCTGATAACTTTGATGACGCATCGCATGTGTTTCTACATTCCTATTCTACGTAAATCGAGTTACCACCTACATTATTGTAGGGATTTTGTTACCTTATACATATTTGATTAAAATATTATATACCTACGTGGTCTTAACACGTGGCTTTAACTAGTTAAAAACTGTGTATCAATCAGAGCAAAAAAATTTGGGGTGTCAATAATATTAAACTTATCGGAATTAAGTTCAGTTTCACTTCCGGAAAGTCCGGTTTACTCCGGTCATTATTTGCTCTAAAAGATCATTCCTTCTAAAAGTTGATTCCGGATGTTTTCATGATGAAAAAGTCCTTAGTACTCCGATTTCGCTATAGGACCTTTTTGCTTCTTTGTCCTTTTTCATTTCATAGTCGAAGTTCCGTAAAGCTTGAGACGAGTTTTGCTGTCGAAAAAGAACCTGACACGGTAAAGGTTTCTTGTTTGCTTCGGCCAAAAACTTTTTGAAAATGTTTCTCAATTGTTCGTTTTTGTTATTTTCGCATTCTACTACATATCAAGGAATATAAAAAATTACAACTAGTATACTGTATACAATTGAAACCATTGAGCTAACTGCAGACGGTTGCAAATTGCAAACAGTCTAAAGGTAAGGTAGGTCATTCTACTTAGGTTCAAAGATTAGGTCTATCTATAACTATAACCTGTCTATTTTTGTTATGTAGGTTATCAAGGTAGGTACACACACACAACGAATGAACACTCATACGTCATTGTAATAGGTAAATACTCATATACCTACGTATCTAATTATCTAGATCTCCCTTCTTGCCAGCATACCTAGTACCTATAGTACCTACTGCATTATTAAATAATTGCTGAGATAGATGTACTTATAGAAACATATGTACCTACCTATACTTACTATAGGTACTTACTTTTACTTACTACCTTGTGTTATTTTTATGGTACCTACCTAATGGTAACGTCTTATCTCAAGACTACCTCACTCAATCCCATGAGAATTGATTATTTGAAAAAAATGTGTATCATTCCAGGGCTAATCTACGTCTATCCAAAATAGCTCGATTTTTTTGCGTCAAAAAGAAACAAACATTCGTACAAACTTTCGCATTTAAAATATTAGTAAGGAACTTACATACCCAATACATGTCACGAAAATAGGGTAGTACATAATATATAGATATGTATAGATAGGTTGTACGAACACCGCAAAGTTCAGAAACATCCAACCAACAGATAAACCTGCCAAGCTCGATCGATCGACGCGACGTTGCCGCTCCGCACCGCCCGGTCGCGGCCGCGGCGATGCCGCTTCGTGCACTCCTATTATTATTTATTATTACGCTTGTGGTACAAAGTTGCATGTTTACGTCATTCGTGCAATGGCCGGGCTTCAATGGTGGAGCATTTAGTTCGAAGGATGTCTCTTCAATATTCTAATTATTGTACATATGAGAATATGTATTGCACAAATAAATGGCTAGTCAATTGTAGTCTAAAATCTCGCCAGGCGGGTGGGTTACAAAAGTTGCTAAATAATCACGTGATTCCAGACGACGCTTTATCTACCTCAATAA
Organism: Eupithecia centaureata; assembly: GCA_944547425.1. Classification (NCBI taxonomy): domain Eukaryota; kingdom Metazoa; phylum Arthropoda; class Insecta; order Lepidoptera; family Geometridae; genus Eupithecia; species Eupithecia centaureata. The sequence goes on along the minus strand of OX155695.1, from coordinate 1,878,802 downwards.
CTAAAGAATCGTCTGAAAAATCTGGTAAATTTTAGTCAGTGATTGTGGAAAAAAGTACTTTGGAAATTTCACTTAAACAATGTAGAGAAAAAAGTACATCTGGTAGAGCTAAATTTTTTTTTTTGAATCGTCTATAAGCTATCAGTTTTAACCGCAGATGGCCATGCATGCATCACAGACAGCAGCGTTACCTGACTTTTGGCGGGCGATTGTTTCGAACAAAATATAGATAGTATCATCGCAGAATCGATCTATTCCTATCTAATACCAAAAAAGTAATACCAAATGGTATTTGTTTATTATCCTCATTAAATTCTATTCCTAACGAATACCACTCATAAACGAATCCCAAAACAAGATAAACGGTATGAGGTACAGTCAGTAATAAAATGCTCAAGTGATTTAAAGTAGTGTTTATTTAAACAAAATCAGTCTTATCGAAACAAATTTAAGTGATTTTACTATTGTTATTATTACGAGTATAATAAAAAGGACAATCTGAAATACCTATGTAATTACAAGTAAGTACCTATGAATAATGCTTTTACAACAAATCATAATGATTAGTTTTAATAGTAGGTATTAAAAATTAAAGTATATCACAGACGATCAAATATTAGTATTATTGTTTTTCAGTAACTACTTATTTACTAAAAATAATAAGATTTCACAAAAAAAAATTTATCCTATCAACAGCAGCAAAAACTTTGGCAGAAAAATAGAAAAACTATTATAAAACATGAGGCAATCAACTAATAGTTTACTTCAACATAAAACAATATAAATAAACAAAGGAATAAACGACAATAAAACAGACGTCAAGTTTTACTTTCGCACGACAATTACAACATTTAACTTAGAGTCTAACTTAGTAAAATTTAAAAAAAAAAAAACAAGTTTTAATATAAAAAATTAACAAGTTTCCTACTTCGTCGAAATTATCTAAGTTTTGGCATGACAATAACCATTTTCTACATTATAATGGGCTGGGCAGCGTTTGGAAAACTGCGTCGAGTCTTCTCGTCATCCATACCGCAATGTTTGAAAACGAAAGTTTTCAATCAGTGCGTCCTACCCGTAATGACCTATGGAGCTGAGACGTGGACCTCACGGTAGGGCTGGTCCACCAGTTCAAAGTCGCTCAGCGAGCTATGGAAAGAGCTATGCTCGGAGTTTCTCTGAAGGATAGGATTCGTAATGAATACATCCGACAGAGAACCTAAGTTATCGACATAGCTCAAAGAATTAGCAAGTTGAAGTGGCAGTGGTCCGGCCATATCGCGCGAAGAACCGACAACCGTTGGGGTAAACGTGTTCTTGAGTGGAGACTGCGACTCGGCAAACGTAGTGTAGGACGCCCTCTGGCCAGGTGGGATGACGATCTGCGAAGGACTGCTGGCAGATGCTGGATGCGGCAAGCTGAAGACAGGGCGCTATGGCGCTCATTAGGGGAGGCCTATGTCCAGCAGTGGACTAATATAGGCTGATGATGATGATGATGAGGCGCTTTGTTCGCGGCGCGAGAGTTGATTGGTTGTTTTGGTTTTTGAAACAATAGGAGCAAGTTCACCCTTACCCTGCAGGTAACATTTTTTGGCAAGTGATTCACCTAAGGTACTCCTAATTAAAAATGCCGGAATGAAATGAATTTGTAAAGGTAATAATGACCATATGTAAAATTATTTGAAAGCAAAATGAATTATCTCTGTGACTGTACCAAAAGTTCTGTTTTGGTATTCGTTGGGAATAGATTTGGTATTACATTTGAAGATTTCGAATTTGGTATTCGTTAGGAATGGAATTTAATGAGGCTAATAAACAAATACCATTTGGTATTACTTTTTTGGTATTAGATAGGAATAGATCGCAGAATCGTCCCTACGTGAAAGAAACCCCCGCTGAAAGTGCATTCGTACACCGTAAATAGCACTTTTATTTACATTGACATTTGGCAGAATGATTTCAAATTCGACATTTTTGCCGTGAAAGTGAGACAAAATTTTATTTTTACATTTAACTAGCCGATTATTGTACCAGAATAAGTCCCAGAAGGTGAATTTTCGTAATCTCCATTACTAGCCAATTCAATTTCACAATAATTTTTCACTTTAAAAAAGTCAATTTAAAAGGTCACTAGAAATTTTAAGTAACTACATGAAATACGTCATGTAACCTTAAAAAATTACAGTTAAGTTAAGGTACTATGTACTACACTAGCCCAAGTGGCTGAAAAAGGTCAAACAAAAAAAAAACAAATTCAAACAAATAGAATTAAATATCCTTGTGCGAGTCTCAAATGAGATTGAATTGTAACATCAACCAACATAATAATGTATGAAAAATTTACCAAGGAGTTCCGTACAGTGAGATGTTCGCACTGAAAGGGAAACACTACACGTTATTCAGGGACCCTAACCCTAACTAAGAGTGGTGTAATAAGATTTAGGGTCCCTAAGGAACGGACCTGGCAAGCCTTGCTCCCTAATCGCCCTAACTACCCTGAAAAACGTGTAGTATAATACCGCTTTAACCTCTGTTCAGTGGAAAAAAACAAATGCCACGAAAAACATGTCAGTCAGTAGCATTTACATTACCTACCTATTTTTTACATTTTTCTTTCAGGCAAAAACGACTGAACAGGCTGAAATTTTGAATAGACCTAGCCCTGGAATAACTCAAGGCTACTTTCGTCCAATAAATCAGTTCCCATGAGATACAAATATCCTTAAAACATTTCCATAGAAATAACGCGTTCGAAGCCGTGGGCATATACTAGTCTATATTATGAAGCACAGACGTAGCTAGATTCTGTGAAACACGTAGGGTTCATAACGTTGTGCTTGCGGACAGGTAAATCAATATCTTTATTTCTTTATGCTTACAAAATAAGCACTTAGACAAGTCAAATTTAATACTATAGGTACATAATTATCAAAAATAAAAAAGAAAGAAATAAAGTGATAATTGATTTTTCCTTCGCTTCAATCTTTTGTCCACTACTTTGATTATTTGTATATAATCAAAGGTCCACTAGTGGGAGAAGGTATTCACGAATTTACTACGATGGGTGGGGTGACGCTATATCTATCTACTAGCTGGTGTCCGCGACTTCGTCTGCGAGGATTAATATTTCGAGAATACTCGCGGTTTCACGTAATTCCCGTTCCCGTGGGAATTTCGGGATAAAATATAGCCTAATGTGCTATTCCAGACTACACTCTATCTCTGTGCCAAATTTCAGTTAGATTCGTTCAGTTATTTTTGCGTGAAAGAGTAACAAACCTCCATACTTACAAACTTTCGCGTTTATAATATTAGTAGTATGTAATGCTTTGATATTATTAAGTAGGTAGTAGTATATCAGTCTTTGGGGAGGCTAGATATGACGTATGTGGATTGTCAGCATTATTTTTTTAGGTCCTCAAAGAACGTTGATGACGAATTCGCCATTAAAACTACGGTTTGAGAAATTTAAGAGAGGCCTACCTATTTCATGAAATTGTTTGAAGCAGGTATTATTTAGTACTAGTGGTTAGGTATATTTTATTTATAGACTTAAACTTTGGTTTCCGTTTTATTAGAATTAAATGTGCCCTTCATTCTATCTATTACGTTATCAACCTCATAACAAATTTATAAAACACGTGTTGGATACATAATATCTATCCTACGTAGGTAGAAACATTCAACATTAGTAATGTAATGCCCGCTCCCTTCGTTCTATCGATCGGAGAGCTGGCAACTTCGCGTAACACTTTCACGCGGCGTTGCCAGCCTGCGTCCATTATTTAGTAACAATGGATGCAAGAATGGTTGTTATTACTTGTTGCCTTGTTTATCTTTGCAGATATTTTTGATATCATTTCCTTTCTTCTGTGTTTCTTTAGTAAATAGTTGGTAGGTAGCAGGGTTCAAAGCGATAATTATATTCGATAATTATCAAGATAAATATATGTTTATAATTATCTTTGTTAGATATTGGTACTTAATCGGAAATATTTCATTTGCCTCTTAAATTTTTGGTATTGTATTACGTGTGTCGGGTACCTATATAACGCGAATTTCACTGTCTAGTAGTTAAATTTTAGTTTCAAAATTATAAATTGAAGCTTGATAAAAGTTTACCTTGATTGTGTTAAATTTATTATTCTGTTTCATAATTATAAATTAAAGCTCAATAAAAGTTAACCTTGATAGTTAAATGCGTTTATTTTATTCTTCTAATGAAAATGGTGATAGGTAGCCAAAATACCAGAAATAAGAACTGATTTTTTTTGATTATCGGATAATTATCTTGATAATTATCAAGAAGGATATTTATCTTGATAATTTTGAACCCTGGTAGGTAGGTAGGTATGTTAATGTAATCAGGTAACGTAGGGTAGGTACGCCCACGCACGCCATGTCAATTCCTTACCTTCCTGGCTACCTTACTTGTGTTATTTCAATGGCATGTAACTGCTTTGTTAGGCAGGTAGATAACTATAAGTAACTATGTAGGTAAGTTAAAAGAATTTGACTCATCTGCCCCAAAATGGAATTTTCTTTGACGCACTGACAAAGAATGTCCAGCTTTCGACAGATGTCCAACTCCATTCATATTTAATACCGGTTTGCAAATTCACACAGATGTATGCAACCCGCAATTTTTAACGGGACTCGAACATAAAATTGTATTCTATTAAAAGCTGACATCCGTTCTTACTAAGAACCGTTTTTACTTGAACTTTTGGATTTAACGGCACTTTTTGACAAAGTTCTAACTTCCAAATTTAAAGTTCTTCATTTTCTCTTAACTAGATCTATCATGACATGCCAGAAAATTCATATCAAGCCTTATACATAAAGTATAACTAGGAAATAAAGTAAACAATTTGAATTTCTGTTCAATTTCATATTTTTTAAGGTAAAGAAGCGAACAAGAAACCTTTACTTTGTTTGATTGTAAGTTTTTTAACTAAATCTGTAAATATTTTGTCGTCTTTTTTACTTTTCTATTTAGAAAATAGTAGGTAAGTATACCAGGGACTTTTCTCGTGCCAATCGCTTATCAAAGGAAGATACATTATGAAGATAAAAAAGTACTCATTTTACCTACCGACATGATTTAACAAAATAAAAGTCGTTTTTTATATTGGCATACAGTAAACATAATTTATTAAGTCTCATTAAGTGGAATGATACATTCTACATGTTTTTTTTACTAGTTACTAGATCAGTCCTTCAAACCAAACTTTTGTCTGTAACTTTTAATTAATTTAATAATGTCACATCGAAATTCTAACTTTTGATCGATCGTGAAATCCTTCATTGCTGGCAAGAGGGAATCGAAAAACGATTTGTCACCGTCAGAACTTGACACCGCGTCTGTAAAAGACGTCTCTACAAACTCTATGTCCGTTTTTCTTTTTTTTCTCGCGCCTTCTAATGAGTCAACCTCCTCGTGCTGCCACAAAATGTCGTTTTCGAATCCAGTTTTGAATAGTATCTTCTTCAGGTTTTCTTTTTTGTTTTCGTCATCGCTGGCCCAAGATTCGTCATGCTGATCCATCGGGTCTTCGCCATCGCTTCCGGAAACGCTTGTCTGTTTATACACCTCGCTCAAAAACGTCAGATTTTTCGCGTAGAGATAACCCTTCTTTCCATACTTTTTTTTGAGATGTCGCACGTATGAGTCTCTTATGTTGCGCCATTTGTTGATTAATCTGTTATCTGTGAAAAGTAAAAAAAAGGTTATGAACAGAGGTCGAACTCTGCTAAACCAATTTCTTCACTATGACAGTATCATCATCGCATACACGTTTTCTTTGTGGCGATTCTGCGACACCACTGTCATAGTAAAGAGATTCGTTTAGCAGAATAGAATAGTGCCCTGCTCTGATGCAACAATCAGAGAGAAAGTGCCCACAGTAATTACAAAATAACGCAATTTATTTAGAAGCCTTAAACCTACACATTAAACAAGGAAACTTAGACCGTAAAGGTACGCAAAGGTACCGTAATTTACCTATGAGTCATGGGCGAAACGATAAGGAACAGCTGTCTATAATGTTCGTGGGTCACGCAAATACATACTTATACGTTGGTACGACTATGAAGGTTGCTTGTAAGTAGTAATCATAATTTTTATTTTTGCTCAGAAAATGGTGAGGTCATTCTAAGCTTATTAAATTTTTATTGCTAGCTGTTTTTGTCATATGAAATAGAATACTGCGTGCTTATGATCTGCCATGCTTTGGTACATTTCGATTTTCAATCTTGCAACTATAATTATGAATGGCAACACCAACTGCTTTCGTAATTTCATAATCAGTTAGCAAAATTCACGAAACATACTGTATTTTTTATGAGTTTAACACAGTTATTAACTTAATGTACTTGTATATAGAAAATTGTTCAGCTTGACGAATCCTGCTGGCATTATGTTCTACTTACTTCGTTATTTGACCTGACATTACCTGTCACATAACTACCTAAACGATTCGAATTCGATTTCAACCTTGGGTAGGTATTTATAATTCATTCATTGTTCTTATCTATAACCTACTTATCTTTGGACATCTATTTATCAACCGACAACATTCGTGATTTGAATTTGAACCTTATTTAGTTTTTTTTTAATTTAGCTTCGTTGAGGAACGGAAAATAACTAAGTAGGCACCCATTTAGTCTACACACCTCTTGAACCTAACGAATTTTTAGCTGAATTTACTTGAGGTACCCGATAAAAATATCTGGCTATACTTACAAATCTCATCCTTTTCCCTCTTCGAGAGCTCATCGTAGTCATCTTCAACGAATATCTTCGCTATTTCCCCCCAAGCTCGAATCTTTCTTTTTTTGTGCCTATATTCCTCACAATTAACGTCCCATAGTTCTGGATATTTCTGCACTTCACTGATAAATGACTCTACGTCCAGAGAATAAGACATTGTCAACAGAATTTGTGTGTACTCTTCGCAAAGTCAGTCAACTGGCATAACCTGTTCTGTCATATTGCGATACAGATGAGATGATGTAGTGACATTCGATATCTAAGATGTTTTTGAGATTCTAGATTTTCGATGTAAAATTTTGCAAGTTCTGCGTATTATACACGATTTGGTTGCGTTTCGCTCGCGGCGCGACTGCTCGAGTGAAGGTACGGCGAGGAGTGGCGCAGTGTTGACGCGCGGAAACGCTGCGGCTAGCGAGCGGGCGCGAGCTGGCAACGTCGCGTCTCGAACCAACGCGCTATTTCGTGTTCGTAATTTTTGCGTTGTTTATTTGTCTGGTTTCGTTCGATTTCAATCCTTCTACGCACATAGGTAGGCCAAATAAGGCTTCTTCATCCTATTTCTTGAGCTTATACTTTTCTAAAATTAACCAAAAATGATTCTCCGATTCTCCTGGACTTGCTTAACACGCACCTATCTACATAACAAACCACAGTTATTCTACACAACCTAATAAAATCTTTTTTGTTTCAGGTAAATACTAAAATGGTGAATTTCTATAATCAGAAATTAAACATGGGGCTGAAATGATTCAGGTTAGAGGCAGGCAGGTATTATAATTAAGTAATAAGTTTATCTGTCATCTTATACCCATAAGGTCATACATAACATAACACAAGCACTGCTTAGCTTGCGGCTAGATGATGCTGTGTGTGTGGAACTGTAGATTGTCCAGCATTTTTACTATTATTATTTATATTTTCTTTTCTATTTTAATATATTTACCACCAACAACTAACTTAATTGCGTCAAAGTTGTGTTTCAGATTGAGTTACACAAAACACAACTCAAGTACCTACCTAGGTAAAAAAAATATGAAGAAGTATTATCTACTCAAAGTTGAATTAGGTTAAATCAAAGTACACACAAAATCATTAATAATTTTTATTTCTTTAACAATTAACAAATGGACAATTATTTTGAAATAAGCTTTTAAAGTGCTAACAATCTAAGTAGAATAGACTTATAATAAATCGAAGAGTGTGAAAATTGTAGATCTACAGTTAAAACACAAAGTCCACATTTAACTCAAGATAGATCTGTCAAATTAAGACTATCTCTTTTATATCTTCTAACCTGTACATTCGAGGTACCGGGTTCAGTATTGTTGAAATGACTGGAGAAAGCCTCCTGCATAATATTTGCTATCTGAGCTCTGGTCCACATCTTTATGTGCAGCGGAAGCGCTCTCATTTCCGGCAGAAATGACAGGAGGAACAGCTTGTCAGTGTCACTGTCATTTTCAGTCATGTCCATAGACACCACTGACATTTCCATCTCTTCTTCTGGTTCATTGTCGATCTCTTGAGGTACTTCCTTGCGTTTCCGACGCCTCTTCTTTATTTTCGTAAGCTTTTCGAGGACTGGACTGTGTTCCTCATCAGACGGCACATGTTCCATTTTCATGACAGGCTCAGGGTTGTCATCTTCCATTTCTTGCACGTATTTATAATCTTCATCGGCTTTGGACTCTCTGTAAAGAAACATTTCGTTAAGTTAGCTGTAATAAAACTACTTTTAACATTCACGTAATAGATATACTTTTGTATTGAAACTGAACATGTAGCCGTAGTCTTGTTCTCATTGTGTCAACTCCCAATTGAATAATGGCTATGAGTATGCGGTATTATGTAGCTCTATGTTGTCCGAAGCGGATGATCCTATTCAATGAGACATTATAATCATTGAAAACCTTAAATATTTAGTCTTTTGTCTGTCATATAAGCCCTTATAGGGTTTGCTAGATTGAACTAGTTCTTGAATACCCTAAATAACTGAGATATGTATAATACTATACTTGATTTTTAATAATACTGGATTCACACAGTATGTATCATCAATCTCTAGAGTAAAACTTGTATCACAGGCGCCAGATTTAACCTAAAACTTGTTTTAAACAATCCAGTATCCAGTGTTCGAAAGAGTAGCATCGAACACAAACCCCCTGGCATCCCTTTGAAAGGGAAAAATACGTTTAAGGGGTTATTAGAGCGTATAAAGAGGGTTGTCTTGCCAGGCATGTCGTGACGCGACAGGGTTGAAGGACAGGACGGGGCGAATGAAGCAATTATTTAAATAATTTGCTGGAAATACGTTTTTATTGTGCTCTGTATTTTTCCTGTCACGCAGGCTGAATTGACTTTTAAGCTGCCTTTACTGTCAGTTTGACAGCTGTCAGAAATGCGACGGCTTAATTTTATGGTCAGATAAAGGCCTATGTCCAGCAGTGGACTAATATAGGCTGATGATGATGATGATGATGATGATAAAAGCTCAGGATACCAATAATAAATGATTCCCTAAAATCGTTCAAGATGATGAGCGAAGGGCTTTTACTTGTTTTGTAAGTTGTAATTACTAAAGTAGCCAAACCGAACCACCAAAAAATGTATTCCCAAAACCTTTACGGCTGCTTACTATTATTATCACTGCGTCCGTGCGCAAGTAATGACCTCACTACTCAGATCGCGGTTTAATCCTGTTGAACAATCCCTATAAAAAAAACAAAACGTCAGTGTCAGTTCAACGTACTCGTCATCAGAAGTGACATTCCCCTCGAAGCCTCCTAGGAAAGACATTCTCTTGAAGTAGCGGTAGACCACGCGGGATCGCTTGGTGTTCAGCCTCCTGACGCGAAGCTCCCGGTTGTAGGCGTCCCGGAGAGATTTCCACTTCTTCTGGATTTGCAGGACTGTCAAAATAAAATAATTCAATAATGCTGGCCAATTAACCAATATCACCTACCCCAAGCTAAGTAGAGCTTGTATAACACAAGCTTATGTTTAAAATATCTTATTTAAAGAAATGTGATCACTGTGGTGATCAGCTAGAAACTAGTAGAAACAAAACTATCCATTCCAAGGAGCGCCATTTCGCTCTATTCTCGGTTTTTATCCAGCGATTTTGTCGGTGACCTTCTTTAGATCGTATCTTCATATAGTTGAAGGGCAACTAATGTATTCGTTTGCCATAGGTACTATACTTTAACCTACAATCAAAGGATTTTTACAAACAAATTGTTTAAAAATCCCTTTAAAAACACTAATTTGTGGTAATTTTGTATGAAACTTAGTATAGCTCAATTGAAATTACACTCGGTCAAGCTCAAGGTTGAATGATAATAAATGCGCAATTTGTATACTTAATTGAAACATCGATAAGTTTAAACTTATTGTTTTATTTACTTACGCCCGTTTTAGTCAGTGCGTAGTTGTAGGTACTAAAGCAAAAACAAAATATTCTGCAAGGTATTTTAAGTTACGTTAACATTCTTCTACCTCAAAGATTCTAGCATTACTACGTTGGATAAAACATATTTGTTCTATCTATACTGAATGTCAACGTCAATCTCTGTGAAATAGTTCTTACCTCTCCCATAAGTGACAGATTTGTTCAAGCCAACCCAGTCGGGGAACAGGGCTGCGCCGACCTCTTTCCATAGATTCAGCTTATCTAAACGATCCATTTTCTCTGTCGGCGCATACAATCCTGGGCGTGCTTTCACTTCGTCTATCAGACGCGCTGGGTTGAATAGGAACGCCGATCCCATTATCTGCAAATAATGTCATTTACATGACTGACCACAAAAGGACAATAAATGAAAGGTGCGTGAGACAAATTAAAGTTTTAAATAATGCCGTTGCTTCGGACAATTGTTACAAAAATAAGTTATTGAAATCGAAAATAGCTAGTCGTGAAATCGAAACTTACATTCTTCATTGTAAATTGTAACTGGATATAAATGTACACGTTATTCAACCAATATCTCGTAGACTCAGCGAAACCACAGAATAAACTATAATAAACTGTCAGTGCCAGAAGAATAAAGTCGGCGTCAAAGTTTTCATCGAACGCGACCGCGCGACTCGATGCATATCCGCGACTCGACTGACGCTTCGCGACCTGCGCGTTGGTCGCGCGATGTAGTCGGCAAACGCGCCCCGCGCCGCTATGCCAGCGCCCCACAGCTCCGCCTCAGATACGTAAATCGAGCGACCCACAAAACAGGCGACAATACACGCGCACGTAATATCGACCTATTTAGTCATAAAAATCTATTTAGAAGACCATTGACAAAATGCCACGTGGTTTACGTAGGCAGGTAAGCCTTACGAATTAGCCAGAATTCGATATACCTACTATTTACTCGATATTTAGGTAAACCCGAGCTTTCTCACCAACAAAACAAACCAATATTAGTAAGTATAATACGATCTGCAGGTTTGTTTTGGATGTTTTCTACATAATTAGTACCTAATCTATGTAATGTGTGGGCTATGTACCTACCTTATCTATGTGTGTTGTGTATCAGTTATCTAGTGCCCGTAACCAAGTAGGTACAGGGATTATGTTACAGTTAATTTACTGCTATGCATAAGGGTCAATAACTGAAAAAAGATATGTTTAGGTCTCAGACGACCGAACTATCTAGACGGAGCCCCAGCGAAACCCGCACTGAGGCAGGTAAAATGGGGCCTTGCCGTGTACAAACACACTTACGCACACACATATATGCCGAAAATGGTGCCTTACCTTGTCAGTCGAGCTAAGCCGTCGCGCGGAGTGTCACTTGAAATCAATGAGCAATTTAATGTGAAAAAATGCCGAACTGTGTAGTGAAAGGTTGTAAAAACCAATCATCAAGAAATAAAAAGAAGGATGGAATCACATTTCATAGGAAAGTACACATAAAAAGACATATTTTTAGTAAACCAATTTTATATTTATTATGAACACATAACCTCCACAACATTCACAAGTGTTGCCACGTGTACGCGTCACAATAGTTCCCGTTTATTGAGCAAGTTATTAATGTGACGCGAAATGTTACGTTCAATTACCAATCAATTATTTTCTATAAGTACCCGACTACCACCCAGTTTTTTTATTCTATTCTATTTTATTTTACCCTATATTTTACCCTATATTATTATTACCCTATATATATAAAACTCGATTGATCTGACCCATTGACATAATTGTTCTCCTTGATGGTGGAGGGGATGGTATGTTTTTTTTTACGGAAATGTGTAGGGGAGGTGGGGGTGACTTTGGGAAAATTCCGACATTTTTAAATTTAGAACCCCCTCTAGGACCCCCAGGGGTTTCTTCGGCCGTGTAGGCAGGTGGGTCAGATTTTTTTGAAATTTTTTTGACCCCCAACACCCCCCAAGACCCCCCGCTTTTGAATTGCTACCGGATAGCGTCCCGATAGAGAATTTCAGATGGTGGGATCGTATAGAGAGTATAGTCTTTAATCGGAAGAACAAAAAATTGACCCCCCCCATGACCCCTTTTTAGAACCCCCTTTCATATTTCCCGAACGGCTCGCGATGGAAAAAAAATCTTTTCGCAGTCGCATAGAGGAGGAGGAATAGTTGCGGAAGCCAAAAAAAGTTTGACCCCTTTGCACCCCGAGACCCCCTTTTTTAAAAAAAAACGTTTTTTGGCCAATTTCTGGGGTTTTTTTAGGGTGGAGCATCGAGGCGAGCGAAGCGAGCCGAGATGCGACACCGGGAACCAGCATGGCGAGCGAAGCGAGCAGTGCTGCGTTCCCCCTGACGACCCCTACGACCCCCCCCCACCAAAAAAATTTATATGGGTATCGTTTTCAACTAAAAGCTCGATTACACTTTACGGTGCACCGTCGACGGTAAGAGTTAGGAAGCTTAAAACGGAAGGTGTAATCGCTGTTAGGAAGAAAGGAAGCCGACACCGGAAGACCGTGCGCTCCCGGCCGTCCTAACTTCCTAACTGCCGGTGCGCCGGCAAATGTAATCGCGCTCAGAGAGACCGGCCGCTCAGTCGCGCGAGGCGTTCATTGTGAGCGGACGTGCATCAGCGAGCCTTGCGTGCAAAAATGACTTCCCAAAAGGAAAAGGATGTATTGTCCAATGTTCTAGAACTGTATAAAGACATGCCTAACTTATGGAACGAATGCAAGATGTTCATATTACACATTTTGTTTCATAAAAGAACATATTGCTTGGTCCAACATTTTCTTTTTTTATTTCTTCTCATATTTACAGCCGCAGTTGCGGCAAGGGCGATTCCAATTTTTTGAAATTTTGAGAGCACAGGCGCCATACTCCTACTACGTTCGACAGGCAACTGAGTTAGGAAGGCGGCGACCGTGCAGTGTAATCAGAACGTCCTTTCCGCCGTCACGGCGCACCGTTTCGGTAAACCGTGAAGTGTAATAGGCCTTTAACTCGGGGATGAGGATTTTGAATATGGTGTCGGCCGACTCTGCGAGGCGAGCGAAGCGAGCCGCGCTTCCCGTCACACTGCAAGGCGAGCGTAGCGAGCCGCGCAGTGTGACCGCACGGGTAGAGTCGTATCGCGTTAGGTATACCTACAATAAAAAATGCTAAACTCATCTATTTGCTTATCAATTAATCCTGCTAGTACTTAGACAAAAATAATAAATATTAAGAAGAATTAGAAACCGCTCTCAGCGATAAGGCCGCCTTTTTTACTGTTTAGTTTTTAATTAGTTATGAGCTTTTGTTTAAATGAATTTTAGTACAAAAAGTGTTCATTCATTCATTCATTCATTGATATTGGGGTAACATGTTTTTACTGCATGGCAACACTCACTACGAACACACATGTTTACGAAACCGGCTTCGAAATCATTGTGGACATCGCTCCGTCTAGATAGTTCTGTCGTCTGAGGTTTAGGTAGGTAGAAATCCCTACACTACCTAGTATCTAACCTACCAAACCAAGTAGGTATCTACTTAATCCCTAGTGACCGCAAAGTCTGCAATGCCTTTGAAATTGAACATTGACTGTGGCGGCGTTGCCAGGTCGCTTGGAGCCTTGGACCGAGGCGTTGCCAGACCGCCTGTAAATAACACTGCACTATTTGAAATGGGACTGCACTTTACAAACATGCTTTGATGCTTCGTATCATGCAAACATAAAAACGGCATTGAAATCGGAACACCGGTTTACAAAATACGTATTTTACATTCTTGAATACCTTACCTACCTATTTCCGCCCTACATAGGTAGGTACGTTGTAATTTTTTCTATTCCTTGATTGTATTTTTTGTTGTTAGCAAATATATAAGCCCTACGTACGTACTCAAAAAACTGTCTCAAATAAAATTTAAAATATAATTCTCTTTAAAACAAATCGAAACGTATGATAAATTAGGCCCCACAAATAACGCAATTTATCAAAAGAAATCAAGATAAAAGTCAAGTCTATTTTTATTGTGATGAAGGTGATTTCGCGCGGCGTTGCCGCTCTGCCCCGCCCGCTCAGATACCGCTATGCGACGTTGTGGGCGACCCACTTCGGAAACAAACTGCAACAGGCCTTTTCATTTTGCTAAAACCTTTTGTTTTTGTATTTTTAGGATAGGTTAGTGTGTAAATCAATTTATATGACATGTCATCTTGGCATAATCATGACATGACAGAGTTAATGTACTTAGTTATTCCTTTCATAACAAACGTTACCTAACCTAACTATCTGATAACCTATATACTTATATACCTACATAATATCCTACCTATATGTGATACCTATTGGGTGGTATTTATGAGACTTGTGTTAAATTTTTACCTTCTCATAAAGGTTCAATTCAAAGTAGTTACCTACCTACCTAGTTCAAACGGATCTGAAAGGTAGGTGAGGTAAGTGGCTTTTTGCCTTGATACCTAGGTAGGTAGTACCTACTAGGTACTTACTCAGTAATTATTTTTGAGCAGGAAAGCCCCTCAAAGGTCATTAGTTTCCATTACAGATTTATTTATCTACTACTCACTAGTGCCATCTATGAGCGAGTTTGATAACTATAAGCCATTTTATAGTCTGTTTTTTCAAATGCCGCAAATAATGTAAACAAAGTAGTGTCACTCACAAACTAATAAGGAAAATGGTGTCACTTGCATGTGATTTACAGCGATATACCTACGAGAGAAGGTATAAATAACTTAACCATCACTACATAAATCATAGTATAAAACAAAGTCGCTTTCTCTGTCCCTAGTATGTCCCTATACCCTTATGTCCCTTTGTATGCTTAAATCTTTAAAACTACGCAACGGATTTTGATGCAGTTTTTTTAATAGATAGAGTGATTCAAGAGGAAGGTTTATACTATAATAAAACCGTGCGAAGCCGGAGCGATTCGCTAGTTTTATTCATAAAACAGAGATCTTGAGCCTTTCAGAAATGTAGTGTCATTTACAACACTGAGGTTGCGTGCGTGCGGGTTCAAATTCCTCCTTAGTCATTATGTCATTAAGTAACTATTTTACTTATTTATTTATTCATTCACCTTAAAGCGTTGGTAGGTAGGTTTAGTGTCCCTATGTAATTGCAATATTTTAGTCACAAAGTAAAATAATTTATTCTCTCATTTTTTATGTATCACTGACCTATTTTAGGTTGTACTTAAATTAATTAATAACCTCCTTGTTTCTTTTATCTTCTAGCTACGAAAATAGTTCCTACATCCTTTGATTGAGCGGTAGAAGAAACTTTTTAAAAAACCCCGCGCCACAATTTTGTTCGCGTCACGCGTCCCGCCTTTTTACTACAACGGACACTGTCTTGCTCTCAAGCCATACATTTTAGTATCGCTGTCTCACCTAGCTCAGTTGGGGCAGGGCCATCGAAAACAACGGACGCTACGTAAATGGGATAATGGAAATCCGCTGCGGAATAGAGAATTGTCCAAATTCTACAACAAATGCACCAAATATGCTGTTTACTTCTTTACCATACAATCGTAAGGGGTAAGTTTCTGCCTTATCCTATAGCTAGTTTGTCCTATAACTTCCATTCCTTAGTTTATAACTTAACAGTAGAATAATTTTATTTAACTATAGTATTATTGTTTAATTATTAACTTAAGACTTGTATTAGGTTAAGGGAAAACTAGTTGAGAAATATACATAATTATGTAATGTAGTAAGTAATAAAATTACACACTATTCTTTTATTTGTATTACGTGTATATTCCAAGCAATAAAGTATGTTGGGTCAGTTAAGAACAAACACTTTTATAACTCCTATACAAAATGACTTAGATTTGGAAAAAAATGTTTTATATATATAAAATAATACTTAACAGTTTTACGAAATAGTTTATTTTTATGAGCTAGCCCTCATGTTTTCATGTCAATTTAGAATTCGAAAGCTTTATTAATTAAGTCACAGTTATTTATATTCCTCGTAAGGCTCTTTTGCTTCGTCTTAAGTCGATTCTCAAGAGAATTGCTTTCTTGAATTAGACGCACTATAATGTTTATGAGAGTATAGCTTCAGGCGACACTGTGATCTCCATAACCTCAGGTTCCTTCCTCTCAATCAGATCCTCATCCGAAGAACTTTCATCCTGCTCCTCATCAGACCCTGAATCTTCACTTTCTTTATCAGATTCATTATCACTGACCTGAACCGCTACGTCATCTGTCAACTTGTCAATGGTGACGTCACTTTCACTGTATTCCTTTTCAATTCCTTGGACGTTTCTGCAAAGCTCAGCGATCTGGTCATTAATTTCTGCTGCCTTCTCTTGTATGAGAGTCTTGGCTGTTTCGAAATCTTTGGCCTTACCTTCGATGTACTGGCTGATAGCTGCCCAAGCTTCTTCAAAGGGATTTAGGTCAGGATGATGGCTCGGGAGACGTATAACTGGGTGATTGTTCTCATGTAAGGTTCCGTCGATCTTGTAATGTCGGAAGCCGGGTTTGTATGCGCTTACCAGTCGGAAGAGTTGCGGCTTTAGCATTGTAGAGTAGTAGGGGATTCCCTTTTCAAGGAGCCAGGCTTCCATCATGGAGCGGTTGGAGGTGGCAGTCGGAGCCGCGTCTTCAGCTCTGTTGAAGTAAGAGGCTCTGCTCACGGCAAGAACAGCGTTGGCAGGCATATTTGGTATCAGCTGATTGCGAATCCACTTGTCGAATTGCTTATTGTCTTCGCTTTTCGTCGTAGTTCGGAAAGTGAGCAGCGTGTTAGGGAGAAGGCCTGAATCTGAAGCCGCGTGTATAACAGCAATCCTCTCTTTCTTATTCGGGCGTTTGATCACTTCTCGTTTAGTGGTGTGGACGTAGGTAGCATCAGCGAATACCACCGGTCGTCCTTCCAATCTGTTTTTAATCACAGCTTGTATGTATTCTATCCTTTTCTGTCTAATACCAACGTTTTCGATGAGAATTTTTCGGTTGTCTTCCGTCCTTTTCCACCTGAATCCTAGATCCGTGATAACTCTACGCAAACTGGAGGCTTTGCCTTGAAAATTGACGAGTTTGGTTAGTTTTTTGAGCAGCAGTTGAACGTTCGGTAGTTCTTTCTCTGTAATGTGGAAGTTGTGGATGTAGCGTTTGATGACGCCTAGTTTCGTGCTGCTGATGGCTGTAACGCTTCGTTTCCCCGTGCGTTTTCTCCCAGGCGTGCGGAAGGCGTCGTGCATGCTCGCTCCGGGCGCGCTGGCTGTCGCGGCGATCCTCCGGACAGTTCGCTCCGAGATCCCGGTGGCGGCTGCAGTTCTCTTGTACACAGCCTTCAAATCAAACTGTAGGCCTTCCTGACCTTCGTTCTTCATGAAAGTGAGCACGTCGTGAACCATTTGACGCGCTTGCGAACGCAGCACGTTTCGACGTTTTGACATGTTGAATAATGAATAAGATTCTGACGTCAGTAGTGCGGCGCGGTGGTTGAAGGCAGACTGAGCGGGCTAGTTCCCCTCCTTACCTCCCGCAAATCATTATGGCCGATCTGTAATGCGCACTGCGCAGTAGCTCCGTCGTCCCCCAGTCTCTGCAAATGTTAATGGCCGCTCTCAATGAGCTCAATCCTATCCTACCCCTGCCAACAAGCATTTTACTTCATTTTTATAATCTATTCATTTAAATGATAAGAATATTATTATTAAACACTGTTTACGTTACTGCGAATACTATCGAAACGCAAATTAAATGAATTGGCAAGGATTATAAAACTTAAATAAACTTCTTTCTTCTTTAAACATTGAAATGAATGAATGAAATGAAATTCTTTATTAAAAAAGAACAGCATAAATACAAACTGGTTTACCTAGTTGGTAATATGCGATCAATTTCTTGTCAGGTAGGTAATAAATAACATAAAATAACAATTTCAAATAATAACAAAATTTTCAAATATAACAAATAAAACTTAAGAGTTAAGAGACAAGCTGCAGGCATGCGGTCACATAGTAACAAGTTTGTCCTCTTTATTAAATTGGCTGTAGTCGTTATTTAAAAACTCACTTACATTATAAATTGTTTTGTCAAGTAGGAGAGTCCTAACTTTATTTAAAAATGCGTTGTCATTTTCTGTCAACCTTAAACTAAGTGGTAATTTATTAAACAATTTATAACCTATTATATTAGGTAGTTTTGTGGATATATGTAGTCTATGTTTATTAGGTTTTAAGTGCATTTGATGTCTGTTACTACGTTTACTTTCAGTCCCTCTCAATACGAAGTGGTGCATATTATGTCTGACATATTTAAGAACTTCATAAATGTATACAGCAGATGATGTGAGAATGCCCAGTGTTTTAAAGTGCTCCCTACAAGAGTCTCTATATTTTGCTTTCACGAGGGTTCTGATTGCTCTTTTTTGCATTTTCAGAACTCTTTCGCAATCCGTTGAGTTGCCATACATAATAATTCCATATGACATCGTAGAGTGGACATATGCATAATATTTTTCCCTCAGATTTTGTTCAGAAGTAATTGGTCGTAGCTGCTTTAGTGCGTATATTCCCTTTGCCATTTTACTACACGTAGAGTCTATATGCCCTTTCCATGTTAACGCTGGATCAAGTTCAAAACCTAGTAACTTTGTTTGTCTTGATGTCAGTATTGATTTTCCATTGCTTAATGGTACTTTCAATATGGGCTTATCAATCAAATGGGCATCAAATGCCTTGGAGAGGTCGAGGAAAATACCTGCGACTTTTTTCTTATCCTCAAGGCATTCAACTATATGTGTAACAAAGCTTCGAGTTGCAGATGTTGTTGATTTTCCCGGCCTATATGCATGCTGACAGTCAGAAAGTAGATTGATACTTAGCAGATGGTGCATAATAGATTCGGACATAATAGACTCTATCAGTTTAGAAAAAGTAGGAACTAGAGTAATCGGCCTATAGTTCTTTACATCTTCGGTTTCACCTTTGCCTTTGTACAATGGCGTGAGCCTAGACATTTTTAATGTTTTCGGGTACTTGTTTGATTTAAGAACATTGTTAATAAGAAAACTGAATTGGTTGCAAAATACAGAAAACATTTGGTATAAAAAGGCGCCCGAAATATCAAACAAATCTTTGGTATAGGATTTACGTATCTTTAAGGCGGCTAATTTCATTATATTGATATTGGATTGATATTTAAATTCCAGTTCCGATTGTGTGCTAACATGTACACTCAGAAAGTCTATAGATTTTTTAATGTCTGGTTTATTAGACACTTGCAATCCTTTACTGATCTGTACAAAGTGGTTGTTTATATAGTTTGAAATATCTTTGTCTAGTACTTTTTTATTATTAACGCCATCCACTAAATTCCAATTCCATTCAGATATATTTTTGTTAGTCTCTTCTTTTATTACTGACCATATTTCCTTTTTAGGGTTTTTTGCATTATTGATGCGTTGCTCTACATAGGCTTTTTTATTTGATAATATGGTAACATTACGGTATTCAATTTTATCTTCTATAAGCGACTTTATTTTCGACAGTTCAGGATATTGTCTAAGGAACTGATACAAATCATTAATGTCTAGTTGTGCCTTAATTATTTTACCGTCGACCCATGGATATTTTTTTGTAATTTTAATTTTGAAAACTTTTTTAGGTAAATGTAAGTCCATATTGTATAATACTTTTGCAAAGAAATTGTCCAAAGTTTTATCATCATAGCTACCCAGTATTTCATCCCAGTCATATGATAGTAGAGCACATAAAAAGCTCTCCATACGTTGCGGACACATACAGCGTTTTTCAACATCTCTAGTCCTTGCGTTCGGGTTTCCCCTTATGGGTACAGTCGCAATTTGCGCATCGTGGTCAGAAACACCAGTTGCTAGTGGCTCTACTTTTATTAAATGTGGGTCTATGTCAGTTACAAAGCAGTCAATCGATGTTTTAGTGTCATTCTCAATTCGAGTGGCAAAGTCAATAATATTTTCAAAACCACAAGGCAACATAATATCTAAGAGTTCTGATTTTTGGGTTGAGTTTTTACTAAAATCCACATTCCAGTCACCTAATATAATAGTTTTTCTGTCAGGAGCACTTGATAGAAAATGGAATAGTTTACTTAAGGTATTAGTCAAAATTTCAAAACTTCCTTTACCTGTTCTATACATACCTATTGCCAGCAGCTGGTCCGATCTACAATTTATTTCGATTCCTGTCAGTTCACAGTGATATTCTTGAGAAAGCTTATCTACTGCAATACATCTCTTATAGTTTAGTTTCGACTCTACAAATATAGACACGCCCCCATGTAAACGGTTTTTTCTTACAAAGTAGTTAGCATGTGTATACCCATGAAAAACAATGCTGTGTACATCATTTATGCTTAAAAAAGTTTCTGATAAAATAAGTACATCTGGTTTATAAGTGCTAGTAATAGTATTTAATATGAGAATTTTATTTTTTATGCTTCTACAATTTTGGTGCATGATAATTAAATTATTTCCATTATTTTTTTTATTTTTCAAGTTGTCATGACCTGAATTGCAGATTGCCCTAAAAAAGAGGTATCTGCTCCTAACTTGTTTGTTGATTTTTGTGGGCTGTCAGTTACAGAAAGCTGAATCAGGTTATTATAAACGTGAGTAAATTCATACATCAAATTGTGTACAATTTGGTCACATAATTGTTTGATAAAATGGTTTTGACTCATTCCGAAAAAAGTGTACCTGGACATACAAGCATTCATTTCAATTATAGACATTCCAGTGGAATTATCACTTAATTTATACAAAGATTGGTTTAATTTATAAATAGTTTGATTTATAGTGTCTGTTAATTTATTAGTACGGTATCGGTACGGCAAGGTAGCTATCTGAAATTTAATATTTTTTGATGTACATAGATCCCTTACAAATCGCACGGTGTTAAAATTAAATTGACGATAGTTGGACGAGATGATGATGATGCTATCGCCCTGAGAAAGTTCCTTAGAGTATGATGTTATATTCTTCACAATCTCGTTCAGAGGAGCGCCGGGCTTGGAAATAGTAAGTATGGAGTCATATTCACTGTATTGTGCGCGTATACACTGTGCTATATTTTGACCATATGTGTCACACAATATAAGCATTTTCTTTGAAAGCTTTTCTTGCTGTTTAGTACATTCTGAATAAGTTTTAGTTGACGTGATTTTCACGTTTTCATATGTTATCAATTCTGTTTTTCCCATTATATTATTATGACGTATATCTTGCCTTTGGTCTTCCAGACCTAGTTGTGATTGAAATTGGGCTTCGGATGATGATGATGATTGAAGCAAACTTTCATTTGAAAATGTTGTGATCTGGCTTTTTTGTAAAATTCTTATATTTTCTGTTTGTAGAGTCATAATTTGCTTTCTCAATTCTTCAGTTTCCTCTGTATGAGTTTTTATTTGCTGTTCATTTTCAGAGTGTAGTTTATGTTCTATAATATCCTGTAGTTTTTTTAATTGACCTTCTAAAAAGCACACTTTGTTCATTGTTAATTCGTTTCGTTTTAAGTCTTGCTCGTATGTAAATATTATATCCAATAATTTTTCACTTTCAATCTTAAGTGCGGTTATTGTTTGCTCTCTATGTTGTAGTTCTTCTGATAAGATTATTTTCATGTCTTTTAGTTTTTTTATTCTATGTAGATTAATGCTTTGTTTGTTTTTGATTGTGTACTTTTTGTAACTATTATGTTTCTTGTGCCGTTTATTTCCAATTTTTTCCCTTTTGTTGTTTATTGATCTGAGTAATAGATCACTATATTTAATTTGAAGTTGTAAAATTTCATCATTTTTCGATTCGATTATTTTATTAAGATCTGTTTTACACAATAAGTTTTTTGACAATTCTTCTTGTTCTAATAAAATCTCTTTATTTTCCTTAAGTAGAGCTTCCACTTCATTCTCTAAGTTGGTATTTTTCGTTTCTTCTTCAAACACTCTCTTTTTAAAGGTCGTCACTTGTTTACACATAGCTTCAAATTCCTTGGAATTATTGTCAAGCTCTTCCAAAAGCTCTTTATTTTCGTTGCATTTGACATCTAGTTCTTTTTTTAATAACTCTATATTTTTTATGTAGTCATTTAGATACTTTGTTTCTCCTTCTTTGATTTTCGTGTTTATTTTAGCTCTAGATCTCGTATTCATCATGTTGTTTTGATTTTATTTTCTTTTCAAAATGTGAAGAACAAAAAATACAAAAATAAAGTGCAAAATATTTCCTTACACTTTCTGATTCGAACCACGGGTTCCCTGGTGTCAGGCCGTGTCACTAACCATTCGACCAATGATGCGTTAAGCGGTCGGTCGAAATTAACGTATGTTTTATTTTGATTGTAGGTTTTCAAATCAAAAAACTGTGGGTATACAACTCAGTAACTGTGCTAGCCGTAAAAAATAATGGTTAACTACCTTCAGAGTATTATATTGTATTCCAATTTTGTTATTACATGGATATGTAAGTAACGTGAAATCCACAGCTGTTTCTCATAATCTTTGTTTCTTTATTCTTCTCCAAAGCTGGCGTTTCAAAATTTCACAAGCACAGACACAGTTTTCTTAGAAAATTTTGTTGGTCACTCAAAAGTTGTTTACGTTTTTTGACTTCGACTTTATTCTATTTGTGGTGGTTTGTTTTACTTGATAACACTTGTTTGTATGATTTGTTATATAAATTATGTATTCCTTTTGTATTTGGTAACTTTTGATCACTTCTACGTATTTATTACAATTTTTGTTACGGAGCTTCTGATTACTTGACGCCAGGCGCCATCTTCTTTTCCATTTCCTTGCAATGTTTTTTAATGTTTTAATACTAGTTCCTGCGGAATACAATTTTACTGGGAGCATTCTCTATCCGATAGCAAAACAATAAGTTATTTAAAGCTGACAGTTTTAACACAATGTCAATTTAGTTTCTGATGAACGGAAACATGATATAACTGGAATGTGTTTTCTTGATAACAATGGAATTTATGAAGGTATTAAACGGAGGTTCAAGGTGTTTTTGTATAGCGAATGTATTAGATATGCTTCTTATTTTAGAGTTATATACAAAACATACATGTAGGAAAAGAGATTTATGAGTGTATTTGACAATGACAACAATACTACTGGTATTAGGTACCTACTTACCTACTATTACCTACATTTCAAAATTCCCTACTGTTACATAACACGCACGACAATGTTAGCGATAAAGCACCCAATTCTTATTTACCAACTTATGTCCTATTTAGTATTTACATTACATACAGCACCTATGTATGTATGTCACAAAAAGCGGGACGCACTTAGATTTGGCGCGAAGAACGATGTGGGCGGGGCATGTGCCTGCATTCAGTCGGCCGCCGACAAGTTTGGCGCGGGGAGCAGCGTGTCCCTTCCCTATACTATAACTCGCGCCAGTT
Source organism: Eupithecia centaureata (assembly GCA_944547425.1). Lineage (NCBI taxonomy): Eukaryota > Metazoa > Arthropoda > Insecta > Lepidoptera > Geometridae > Eupithecia > Eupithecia centaureata. The sequence goes on along the minus strand of OX155695.1, from coordinate 1,855,173 downwards.
TAGTTTGCGTGTCACACCCGCACTTGCTACAGCGTGTAGTATTACAATACAAACAATGCCTCGCTCGAACGTCGTCCTACACTCGCAGGCTCGGCGAATGGTCCATGACGTGCTCACGTTCATGAAGAACGAAGCGAAGGATGGTCTTACATTCGACCTCAAAGCAGCTCAGAAGCGAACCTCAGCAGCCACTGGAGTCTCCATCCGAACCATTCAGACCATCGCTCGCAACGCAAGTGCTCCCGGCGCAAATCTTCACGAAGCTTTCAGAACTCCCGGCAAGAGGAGAACCGGCAAAAAGAAAGTCACAGGGATAGACGCGACCACGCAAGGAATCATCAAACGAACGATTCACAAGTTTCATATCACAGAGAAGGAACTACCTTCATTGGATAAACTCTTAAAAAAATTGAAACAGAGCATCCATTTCCAAGGGTCCACCTCTAGTTTGCGTAGGGTGCTGCACGAAATGGGTTTCAAATGGCGGAGGACGGACGACAAACGACAAATCTTGCTCGAGCACAGCCACATACGGCTAAAACGAATAGAATACTTGCAAAACATGGCTAGATACCGCGTGGAAGGCAGACCCGTTGTATTCATACACGTAACGTACGTAGATACGCAAATGAAGTCAGATGATAAAGGACCAAAAAAATTACGGAAAGTCGAAAAGGTTGTTATTGCGCACGCTGCAACAGAAATTGGTTTTTTACCGAACGCTCTGCTCATATTCCGAGCGGGAACAAAAAACGATGACAGCAAACACTACGATAAGTGGTTTCGAACGAAAATTATGCCCAATCTTCTTGAAAATTCCGTCGTGGTGGTCGGCAAAGAGCCGTTTTTCAACAAGTTCGCGGACGCTGCGCCCACGGCGACCGCAAAACGATCACAAATGGAAGCGTGGCTCGCGGAAAAAGGAATATCATTCAACCCGCATTACCTCAAACCTCATTTGTACAAATTGATCTCCGCTTACAAAGATGGCTTCAATGAATATAAAATTGATGGCATCCTATCAGAAAAGAATCACCCAGTGCTCAGATATCCGAGCTACCATCTCGATCTTAATCCAATGGAAGCAGTCTGGACCAAAATCAAAAGATATGTCACCGAAAACAGCGCTGACAAAACTATAGAAACTATCAAGCAAGCTGTCGAAGAACTGTTAGGGCTCAAACACAAAACTGCGAGCTCGCATCGCATCGTAAATATCTGCGAGCTCGCACGATAACGTCAGATCTCATTTGCATCGCGTATTCCTGTCATATTACGTCATACTTGGTGACCCCCCTTTTAGTCCGCTCTGAGACAACTTTAGCGAAAGAGCGCGGCGCCTGAGCCGCCTTCTTTGTGTTGTAAAAAAAAACTGCTTCAGTTCTCAACTCATAGTAACTTCGAGTAAAATAGTTCCCTTCAGAGTTCATAATCGTATTAAATGGATGAATCCAGAATCTTCTTTTTCTTTTATATCTATTTAACAATAACAGCAGTGCAATTGGACCGATTTATGCAAAAATGATTCAACCCACAACCTAGTCAATTTCGAGTTTTTTTAACCAATGTAATCAGAATAAGGTATATTTTAACATATCAAAGACTCACACCTCTATGTTCACAAATGTGGAAAATCCATATGATCCAACCCACAACTGTCATGTCGAAGACCATTTTTTAAAATGTATAAGTGTTTCATGCCACTTGAATCATTTTTGTGTTGCTTTTGTTACCCTAACATATAACCGTTCTAATTTGCTATAATGATTCAAACTATAATATTAAGCTGGTCCATCAGTTCAAAGAGCTCAGAAAGCTATAGAAAGAGCTATGCTCGGAGTTTCTCTGAAGGATAGGATTCGTAAAGAATACATCCGAAAGAGAACCAAAGTTATCGACATAGCTCAAATAATTAGCAAGCTGAAGTGGTGGCAGTGGGCCGGCTATATCTCGCGAAGAACCGACAACCGTTGGGGTAAACGTGTTCTTGAGTGGAGACCGAGACTTGGCAAACGTAGTATAGGACGCCCTCCGGCCAGGTGGGATGACGATCTGCGAAAGACTGCTGGCAGATGCTGGATGCCAAGCTGAAGACAGGGAGCTATGGCGCTCATTAAGGGAGGCCTATGTCCAGCAGTGGACTAATATAGGTTGATTATGATGATGATGATATAAAACAAGTTAAGATTTGACAAGTTAATATTTAAAATTGCTATTTCATCTAAGTACGTAAACGAAATAAAGTATATAAAGTTCAAAACACACAGAAGCCGGAGGAGTGGCGAAGGCGAAGGCGTGCCGGTTTTTCCTATGGCACCGCGTTCGCCACGGCCTGCGGTGTGTGTGTAGGCTTTCATAGGATTCCATAGAATACAACTCGCACGCCTTTGCCTCCGCCACGCCTCCGGCTTCTGTGTGTTTCGTACTTTAACGAAAAATAAATAAATAAAATAAAATAAGTACAGGGCCAGCAGATCTAATATTAGATACCAGATGATTGCATTGATTAATTTAAGAAACCGAAGGGAAGCTGCAATAATAGACGATGTAGATGGTTTATGTGATGAACCTTATTCTGATTTGGACGAGGAGTAGGGCCAATTTTGTTTGTTTTGTCTTTTAAAACACAAAAATGATTACTAATTTTTAACACACTTTGAATCATTTTTGCATTTTAATTTTTGCACCCTACATAGCTCTTTCCATACAAAATTAATTTTGTAATAATGATCCAGGCGCAAGTTTTCCCAATTATCTACTAAACTATTACAATTTATTCTTTATATTATTTATAGCAAAAAAGTTGAGTTTACATAGCATTAAATTAAATTAAAATAACAACATTTTGTATTACAAAGCTAGAGAAATACCGCCACAAACTTAAATATCGATTATCTCGAAATGAGGTTTGTGTGGGTTGGATCATTTTTGCTTAAATCGGTTCAATTACCTTTTTGGGATCCATCTTACGCTTCCTAAAAACACGTCCAATACGGCGGACTAAACTTGAAGATATGGTTACCCTACAAAACGGTTCGCCGCACAAATTCGCATCGCAGAAATTCGCAAATCAAGTTCGTGTGACATCGCATCAAATCGCATCAAATCGCATCGCATCGCACCAAATCGCAGTTTTGTGTGGGAGCCCTTACAACAAATGAACAACGATATGGCCCAATTGTGTCAACAAATAAGGACCATAGAGGATGAATATCTACAGAACGATATGATCATAGATCAGCTGACTGATGACGTTACGGTCCACGTCAGTGACGGGTCTGAGGATGATACTGATGATGATTCGTCTGATTCCCAACAGTCGAATGATGACGACAGTTCTTCTGATGAGGAACTGGTTCAATCTAGTATTTCTGTTAAGTCTATTTGAATTGAACGTGAAACCAAAATGAAATAATGCATTGGTTTCATTTGAAAAATAACGTGATAGGGTAGGTTGTACCTATTTTTAAAACCTTTTGAGATAGATGACTTAACAGATAAAGTTATTTTCTATAATCTATAGTAATTGACAAAAACGTCGTAGCTATTCAGTGCATAAGACAGTGTCATACAATGATGTATGTTTTATAATGATGTTGTATATGTCCAACTGATAATGTCTAAAAAGCGTTTTGATAACAACTTTAAATTATTTTCTATTGATAAGGTCGTTTCTGTATCTTTAATAAAAGTTTTTATGTTTAACTTTTTTTTTGTAATGTGAAAAAATATTGTTTTACAATACTCACTTAAAATAAGAATCACTAGATGTACCCATTCCACACATTTTTTATTATTACCGTTCTGTATGTACATGTACTCGTACTCGTCGAAGTCCTACTGTCATAAAAAATCAATAAGAAAATGTATTTTGTTAATGAAGAAGTTAAATTACACCTACTTACCTAATTCATTTAGTCTATCGACTCAATAAAATTTAAAACTTTCGTAATTCCGAATATTTTAGGATTCCACAGAAACATATTTCTATTTGTGACAAAGAAATGTTGCATTGTTTCATACATCTGTAAAAATAAACGTATTGTACATGACCTGTTACATGCGGTAATAAATGCGTAGAATGAGTATTAATTATAAAGGTGTTTGACAAAGAAACATTGTCAAGACGATGTTTATCAGGAGTGTTATTTATAGGTAGATAGATACAGTTTTATAGGTGCAGTATTTAGTTTTTTTAGAAAAGAAATGTAAAGCATAACTTAAAGGGGTATTACACTACACGTTATTCAGGGACCTTACCCCTAACTAAGAGTGGTGTAATAAGATTTAGGATCCCTAAGGGACGGACGTGGCAAGCCTTGCTCCCTAATCGCCCTAACCTGGGCCCTGAATAACGTGCAGTGTAGTACCGTTTTTAGAATAAAAGAGGGTAGAGTATACATAAAGAAGTCGTCAGTGTGTAAATGATTAAATAGAAGGAATTAATTTCAAACACTTTATAAACCGCATTCGATGCCAATGTGATGTGTGTGACGTATGTTTTCTCTATTCTACTCAATAAATAAATACTGTCGGAGTGATACTATCAACTTTGTTATTGTTTGTATGATTTCGTCTATAGTTAATTATCACAAAAATTTCAGGCATTTAAAATGGTTTGAAAAAATGTTCGGAGATATCGAGATAGGCAGTAACTGCCAGGTAGTTTGCGAAGCGCACGTGAATCCAGTCTTCGTCAGGATTGTGACGGAGAGGCATAGGTATTATTATTTTAGTAGTTTCGTAGGCATTATTTTTAAGTTTATTAAAACCACGAATACTCGAACGCTTATGAGATTTGGCTCCAGGTTCAGTATTTTTAACTGTTTAAAAATTACCTAAATAAATGTGATATTTTGTTAAAGTATTCGCGTGTAACCCCTTACTACATTCTCTTATGAACTCTAAACTAAGTAAATACTTACCAGTTTTTATATTGGCTATTGCATAAAGTTGAAAAGAGGTCAGCAAGAGTTACAATTTCTCCGTAATATTTCAGGGACAACAATGTTATTGCTACAGAAGAAGAGACCCCAATTGACATAACTAGTCCAAGCCCATGTAGCGTAACAACTCTACTACAAAAACGTAAAATTAGACGTCCAAAATGGGTCGTTCATAATAAACTTGATCCCATACTGTCTACCAAATCCAAGAGATCCAAGAAGCATGCGGCTAAGAAATCTACGGGTCAAGGAGAAATTATAAAAACTATGCAAGAACAATATGATCCGTTTCTTGAACCAAAGCGTCCAGGTCCAGGCCCATCTAGCATAACAAAACTGCCAGGAAAAAACAAAGTTGGACGTGCGAAAAAGAACCCTCATAATAATTTAGACCCCATACAGCTGCAAACTAAACGCAAGATAACTAAAAAATATGGGGCTAAGAAATCTAAAGATCGATCAGAAATAAATAAAAAAACTAAACTAGATGATTTCGTTCCTGAACCAGATAACTTTAAGGAAGACACACATGAACATTCAATAGCAGAAAAAGTACCTTTAGAAGGAACCGCGCTAAACGAGCCACCTGAAAAGCGCGCACGACTCACAACTTCGCCGCCTCAGCATGTACGTATTTGGAGGTTCAAATTACTGAACAAACACTATAAATAAATATTTCTACTGAGACCTTATTAAATTACCTAGTTACAAAGAGCGAAAACAGTCGGGCCAACAGAAGTGCTTGTGTTTGCAACGTAAACTTAATTAATGTATTGAAACTTCTTTTGGGGCAGTTAAGCTTATAGAAATCATAATTTTATATGAAATTCAGTTCTAAATTTGCAAAACAATAAATTTTTAATAACATATTTCATTTCAGGCTGATACTGATGATGTTTCGATCACCTACGAAATAATAATAAAAGATGATCCCGACGATTTTGTAGGCGAAATACTACCTTCTGTCATTTGTGATGATCATGTAAAAGTCGCAGTAAAACGCGAAAGTCCTTACAAAACGGACGTCATGGATTATGGACACGAACAAGCCTATCAACCAGTAATAGATGTCAAAGTAGAGAAAACCGATATTAAAGAAGAAAATTTTGAAAGTATATTTTCCGAATACAAAATAGTACCACCAAGTCTCAAAGTAGAAGAAGGAACATTCCAAGTAACAAATCTGCTAGCACCAAAAACATTTGAGACATTTGACGAGCTTTTGGATAGTGTGTTGAAACAAAACCTTATAAGCAACGACCAAAGGGATATTTTGAGGCAATACGAAGTAGACTCTCATCTTTTTATGGACCACACACAACTTTTAAATCCCAAACCGAAAATGAAATCTTTTGCCACAGCTTTGTACGTTATGTCCCATAAAGCTTACGATTATGTCCTTAGGACGTATAATACTAGTCTTCCTCCTCTAACTGCTGTAAAAGATTGGTTGGTAAAACAAAAAGGGCACTCGGGATTCACTAGAGAAACCCTCGAAGCAATAAACTTTATGAGTAAGGACAGAGAAATAACAAAATCCCCCATACACATATGCCTCGTTCTAAAAGAAATAAAGCTACAAGGAAATAAGCATAATTACCGAGGACGTAGCAAACTGTCTTTAAAAGCAGTGGGAAATATCACAAATCCTCTAGAGTGGTCGTTAGCCACAGCTAATTCAGTTTTGGTGCTTACAGCCGTAGCGCTGAATGCAAGCTGGAAATTACCGATCGGTTACTTCTGGGACAATGTTGTCAAAGACCGAGCCAACCTAGTCAAAGAAGCCTTAGACATTCTGGAGACAGTAGGCGCTGTCCCCGTAGCGATCTCATTCGAGAGCAATGACGATAATCGACGAATGTGTGAAGAGTTGAGTGGCAGTTACACGCCGTTAGTAAAGGAATATTTCATGTCCAATAGCGGAATTCCCATATTCATCTTCCCAGACCCTGGCGACATCCTCGAGATGATTCATACCGATATCAAAGATATTGAATGTTACGATGAATCTCATAGAGTAGTGTCACTGAAGCATTTACCAGAACTTATAAAATTCGCTAACATTCCATCAGAAAACCCGATTACTTTAAAGAAGGCGATTGCATCAGAATTATGCAGAAAGGATTTCCGTTCCTACAAAGGGGCTGGTGCTGGTACATTGACGTTTTTAGAACATTTGCAGAATGTTTTTGACATTCTTTTCTCGAGACATAATGCTCGACCGAGTCAGAAACTAATAGAACCTGCTCCGATGGCCCAAAGAGAAGAAGATGTCTATCGACATGCAGTCATGCTTCGCGAGGCAAAAATGTACATCAAGAGCCTAAAATTCAAAGATTCCACGGAAGCCCTAGTGGCCCTTGATCGTTTCAGCAGCATAATGATGTTCTGTACTCTCATCGGGACTACATTAATGTTTATCTACAAATACTGGCGCCAGTGGTCTATCCCGTTTGGTCAATTTATTGGGAACTCATCTTACTTCTTAGCAAACCTAATGCCACAGTACAATGGCAATAGGAATCCCACAGCAAATAACTTTCAGAGAGAATATAAAGCAGTGCTGAGAGAGAATTATAAAAATCCTATGCCAAATAAAAAAGAAACAACCAAAATAACTATAGAAAACTTTTTATTGCTTAAATGTAAGAATCCAGTAGATGTAATCAATCTTACTACAGCCATTCCGAACGGTAACAAATTGAAAATGATGGCACACGATTTCTGGAAGCTTCTGAGTTGTGAAACTGATGATTATACTGACGAATTTGTCTTTTACGTGTCAAGATTTGTCACAAGCATTCTCACTCACCAGCTGCATTGTGAAACTTGCATCAGCGCTATACGGTCGCAGAACGCTGATATAAGCGAAAACCAGAAGACTCGACCCGAAAACGAAATGGTAAAGAAGAAACTCGTTGCTACCAAACTATACGAACCATCGAATCGTGTCTTGGACATTTGTAAAAAATCTGAAGCAGTTTTCAAAACAGCAATTTTACACCTTAACGGGTCGGTTAATTTTAAGCCCTGTGTTCCATTCTTGGTATCGAAAGTTCTGAAGAAGTATTTAAATAGACCGCTGTTTGATGATCTTCTGCATCATCAGTTCGATACAGACCGAACTTGCAACCATCTTATTGAACTGGCAAGGGGTGTTGCCAGCACTTACTTGAATCTCAGAGTCAGTCATTGGAAACGAAATGTACAACCAACCAAAGGAAAACATTTTTAGCGCGGTAGTTTAGGTAAACATGTTCAGTAGGTAAACTTTAGAAAAGTATCACGTTTAAATTTGAAATGTTCCTTTGGCTTACAATAAAGTTTAGTTACCAACAGCAAAACCAAACTTTTAACAATAATTCCGTAAATAAGTTGTGTTTTTCAGAAACCTGATGGCAGAAAAAGTTTTGAACTTCTAGGAAAGTTTCATTTAAGTTTTTTTTTTGTTGTAATGTTTGTAAGTTAGATTTGTTATGTAGATTTGTATGTTTAATTGCAAAAGAGACACAGTTTGGCTCTCGCTTTAAATTTTGTTAGTTACTTCTGTAAGTAAAGTATACCTAATTATTTTTGTTAACTTTTGATGTAGGTATTCAGTTAGTTAAAAACACTTAGGTAAATACCTTAATTATGTATTACTTAATATTCTTAAACTCTGCCCTATTCGTTGGTTTTTGTCGACTCACGGTATTTTTAACCGTTTAAGCACTCATGGTATTTTAAAACCTTTTAAGTTACAAACTTATAAGTCATATCTATATTTTAAGTTATTCTAGAAGTCATTAAAATACTCTCAAAACTAACATGTTTTTTATTATGTAACAATACAAACAGCGTAAATTTTCCTTAGGTTTAAGTTTTGGTTTAATCGCAAAAAAAAATTTATTGCCTTCCCAAACTATCAATACATAGTATAAAACAAAGTCGCTTTCTCTGTCCCTATGTATGCTTGACTAAGCTTGAATCTTTAAAACTACGCAACGGATTTTGATGCGGTTTTTTTTAATAGATAGAGTGATTCAATAGGAATGTTTATACGTATAATAAAACCGTGCAAAGCCGGGGCGGGTCGCTAGTAACAAATAAAAGAACCATTTCTAGGAAGATCTCACACTGAAAACCAATAACGATAAAATAAATTCTGCATTCAAAACATTGTTCGCTAACAAGTGGCATCCGTTGATGCATCTTTACGCATCCTTACGTTATGCAAATGCAGTAAATAAATACGTTCTTCTCACCTAGTTAATACCTATGCATGTACCTATACCTACCTTTGATTACTCACTTATTATATAATTAAATTACTATGTTCTCTTATTATACATATAATTAAATTACTATGTTTATGTACTTATGTTCTCTATGAAAGTGGTTTAAAAAGTGTGTGTTAGTGATTATATTTTCGAAATTGTCGAATTTCTACATACAATACCTAGCTATGCTAAAAGATAAGCGATTATAGATTGAAGATAAAATACTGCACTGCTGGTAAGTAACTAAGTAGGTACCTCTTTATAATTTAACTTTTCATGGAAATAGACTACACATAGATAAGCTTAGATAAGTACCAAATTCTAACCAAAAGCAGATCCAAGAAACAACTACTCTGAGCGACTGTGCTAGTCTTGTAAATCTTCCAAATCTCCTTGAATGTGAAATGCTGAATCAGTGCGCGGCGGCGGCGTTGCCGATGAGTGCGCGGCGTTGCCAGATCGAATACGGACGGATACGATGGCGCCGCGTTGCCAGCTCGTGCAGCGAGGGCGGGCGCCACGCGACGTTGCCGCTCCGCCTAGATGTCTATAAACCGTAAAATACCATTCATTCAATTAGGTAGTGTGAAGTAAAGCATATCAGTTATACTAAAGGTAACTTAGTCTACTTATTTAGGTCCTTCCTATCTCATCATTAAGTATTCTCTATTTGAGGTGAGGACAGTTACCTAGTAAGTACCTATGAAAGTAAGTAAGTACCTTACTTACCTACCAATCATTTCATTCAAGAATTTTTTTATAGATGTTTTGTTTGAACTTTAGTTCTTTTTTTTAAAGTTGATAGCCATGCCGACCTTTGTATTAATCCTTATCGAAATAAGTAAATCATTGTTTGTGTAGGTATCTGAAACAAGACCTGTAGATTACATTTTGAATTATTCAACAGATTAAATGGAATATCAGATATTCCATTCAAAAGATGTTATGATGAACGCAAAAATTCTAAGACATGAATCTAGCTCGATTTTCAGAGCTTTGTCCTTTGGATAGACCCAAATGTTGCTTATCTAAAGGCTTGGAAGAGATTTGGTCAAATAATAAACAGATGTAGAATTTACCTTTACCTGAAATGGAAATTAGCTACATACTTACCTAATTAGTCTTCGACCAATGTAAGATAAAAAAAAACAATGCCCATCGCACTTTGCTTGCCAGTATCAGTTAGTAATACTAGATAAGCAGTGGTACAATCGAAGTCCAGGCATAAGAAAAGCTAGGTTTCAAAGTCAAAAGTGAATCGATCTCGAATTCTCGATTCAGTTGAGTAAATCAGTAAATCAATATCTTTATTTTAGGCTTACAACTTGACACTTAGACAAGTCAAATTTAATACTATAGGTCCATAATTATCAAAATAATATCACTATCACTACATAGTAATACACAGTATAAAACATACATTTTGTTTTATAATTAGTAATAGTATAAAACAAAGTCGCTTTTTCTGTCCCTATTTCCCTATGTCCCTTTGACAGCTTAAATCTTTGAAACTACGCAACGGATTTTGATGCGGTTTTTTTTAATAGATAGAGTGATTCAAGAGGAAGGTTTATTTTATACGTATAATAAAACCGTGCGAAGCCGGGGCGGGTCGCTAGTGTAAGATAAAAAAATATCAATGCCCATCGCACTTTGCTTGCCAGTATCAGTTAAATTCAAATAGACTAGGCACGATTAGCAGTGGTACAATTAAGTCCAGGCATAAGAATAGGCTAGGTTCAAATGTCAAAAATGAATTCAGTTGAGTTAGACAATAAGGTCCCAGGTAAAAAGTTTTGTCCTAGATTATCGTTTGTTTGATGCAAGATCTTTCTATGTGTTTACTCCGGGTATTTCTGTTCTGTCAGACGCATAATAATGAGTGACCGAGAAGGACACAAAGGACGGGTGTGCCATAGAAGCTTTTATGTAATCTGTGCCCGTTCCGCAGCACAGAATACAAGGTAGGAGGACGTATTGATAAAAGACTCCTTTGTTAAAGTGAACTCTAATAACCTGGCTTAAAGACTAGAAGCTAGAACTCTGGTTACCCCGCAGCGTAGCATTCCAGTTCAGTAGCCAAGCTTTCAAGTGTGTAATTCTCTGACGTCACTAAGGGTCTAGACAGACGGACTGCAATTCAACTGCAATCCGACTGCCAAATGGCAGTTCAGATGCAGTTGGAATGCAGTTGGCTCGACTGCAATCAAACTGCACGTCGACGGGCAGTTGGCGTGCAGTTGGATTGCAGTCTGAGTGCAGTTACAACGACTAACTGCACTCAGACTGCAATCCAACTGCACGCGAACTGCCCGTTGACGTGCAGTTTGATTGCAGTCGAGCCAACTGCATTCCAACTGCATCTGAACTGCCATTTGGCAGTCGGATTGCAGTTGAATTGCAGTCCGTCTGTCTAGACCCTAAAAGAAAAACAACCTTTTCTAAGAACACGCATTTTTATTCGAGTCATCGTCGCTTCGTTTGAATTTCGAAGAACTGTAAAGATAGGCACGCGCAGTATTACGAAGGTTTAATTTTTGAGGATTCTAAAGAGTTGGTTTGAGTGCGGTCGTAAAATTCGAGATTCAAATTACTGGTTCTGTAATCAAATTACGAAACCTAAATGGCAATGGATATGGATTCTCGTTATTTTGTGTTGGAGAGCTTCATATTCACGTGTGATTTCGACCGTAACGAATACCTACGGTAAGTAGGTACTTGGATAAGTTAGTTTATTTTTCATTTCATTTGAAGTTCAAATTCGAACGTGACCCACGTTCGATATCTTTTAGTACAAAACGCATACCCGTTGCGTTTTTTTCTTACAAAGATGCAGCATTTTACGATAGATAATGTTTTTAATAGGTACCATTTTCGCCTCAAGCCTCCAGTGAATAATTTAGATTCCTATTCCTACCAAAAAGATTTTACCAATAAATAGCTTGGTAGGTTAGGTATAGTCACAAGTTATGAGTTCATTCATGCCATTTTAAACCGGGAATTCGTTTTACGTTAGATACACCGGTACAGCATAAAACGAAACGATACCAATCAGTTATATTGCAACGATGTAAAATAAAAACAGCCCATTTGATGGACCGAAAATAACTGAAAGTTATTGAATTTATGTCGATATAAAAATCTAAAACTGGATTTCGTATTCGCGCGCCACAAATACCTACATACATACGTGCCCAATGTTTATTTTTGTAGTCTGGCCTGCGCAAGAGCCACAGAATATGTAAGTTTTACTATAGCACCAGAATCAGCAGACTAGTTCGTAGCTGGTATCTTTGAAGAACTCTCTGGATCAGCGGGCAAAGGGCCGCCCAGTGACTTGGAGGATGCGGGTACATTTCCAGTCTAGGCCAGAATTTAATTTTTTATCAGTTTCATGTATTAATTTAGATTAATTTAAAGACATTTAATCCACTTTCAATAAATATGTAACTACAAATTTATATTCATTTAAATAAATTTATTGTATGTAGCCCATTATATTCTTAATTGTATTTATATTTATACTGCTGCTTCCTAGAAGACTTTTAATAACAAATAAAATACCCACACAATCTCAGCGCCACGAAATGGATACTTCGGAAATTAAAATTGTGTGTTGTGATTATGGATGGATGTTTGATATTTCACGCAAAACATAATTAGTTACTGAATTTTTGCATACCATAGTACTTATTTATGAGTCTTATGACCTATTTCTGGGTTCTGAGAGTTTTCTGGTAGGTACTTCAATAATAGAAATATCTCAATGGATTAATCCATTGCGATTGACTGATACTAATCAGTCATCATCACCTATCTTTTGCAAAAACAAATTGATAAAAAATTCCCACGTGAAAATAACGCTCACTTCTACGCCTGAAAGAACAAAAAATTGATTTAGTTTTTTTTTTTATGTTTTTACGACAAAAGTAAAAAGAAACTATCTAGAAAGTTCTGGAAAACTCCGCCATCTTGGTCAAGCTTCACGGACACCGGCCTTGGTAGTTTCCTGTGGCTATTTCAAAGTAAATGGACAGAGTACCTTGTAAGGGCCAGTACTTGAAGGCCTGTTATTTTGTACCAAGCCCTTTTGGGTAGGGTAAAACAGGTTTCGTACCTTCAACATGGTATGGCAAATGAAAACCGCTCCGGGGCACAACCTATGTATGTACCTAGTTACTTAGAAATGTACGTACCTAGTTACTTAGTAGGTTTGGTTTTAGGCAAGAGCAGTAGGTATTATTTTCAGTTTAAATTGATAAAGCATTAGTAGGTATAAGAAATCAGTTAACGAACTTACCAAGTAGGGAAGTTCTATCAACTAAGTACCTAACCTACCAACTAATATAATAAGAAAGTTCGTTTCATTTACTACCTAAGTACCAACTTCTTACCTAAGTAGGTACTACTGGCATAGTACCTACTTAGGTCTCCTAATATGAGATGATTATATTACCAACTCATATGTATAGGAATAGTGACAATAACAAGCATAGAAATTGTCTATAACAAACTGGTTCACATTGTATTGCGACAACGTTAGATTTTTTGCTTTCATGACGGCGTCAAAGTGTCGGGAGCACGAATAAAATAAATGATATCAAGAGTTTGGTACTTGTTAGTGTACATAGGATAGTGCATTGACGCCTTATGTCATTGTCAATAGAATGTTGCCAACGCTACTTACATTGTTTTTATTTTGAGAGTGTATGTCGTAACTCGTAACTAACTAGTGCTCATCTGAATTGCAAATGGCGGATGGGAGACGGCAACGCCGCACAGATGCCAAACGGAGCGGCAACGTCGTCGCCCCGTGCGTATTTTTATCAAGCATCGCTATCTTTTATCAGGAAATTACTATTGTTGCTCTTGCTTGGCTGGATACGCATAGATAGGGGCATACAATACATACGAACAAACATTTATAAATGTTACTATTTCTTGGCGAGCGACGTACAAAATATTTTCGACGAAACAACAGAAAGGCGGAACTTGGCCGGGATTTTGCTTGTCTCTTGATGCCTACAGCTGTTATGTAACGGGGTTATTAAGATTTATGAAAATGGCCGCTCGTAAAATGTTATGTCAAACTCGAAGCGAAGAATCTTGTACTTTCATACATTACTCCTATGTGGGCGTAGAAAATAGAGAAAAGTGCCTTCTTATCGTACCTACCGACTAGTACCGACTTTCTTATGTGGCAACTTTTACAGCCGGAAGACTAGGTTAGCCTAGGATGGCCAATATGATAACCGTTAGGCTTTTTAGCGATGATTCCTACCCATTCCTAAGTACCGCAAATTAGTCACTGCAGTTCAGATCATATTCATTATTGTTTCCTTACGTCGGCTATAAACAAACAAACAAACAATACAAATAATTGTTTTAAAATTGTACCACAGTGAATCAGTAAGCCAGCTCTTATTTTGCAATCATCGAGAGTTGGATTTGTATAGGTATGATCCTCGTAAAATATATCGATTGTGTTGCCAGACTTGTTCGAAAAAAAGTCCGGAATTCTATAAATGATTAATTATTACTCACATAACTCCTTTCCATAATCTAAAGTTTGGGTAAACTATTATGTTAACTACTCTTTTCTATTAATATAATCCACCTTATTTATTCAATTTCGTTTTATTCTGTTATTCCCAGAAATTACGCGAAAAAATGTAAACGTGCGCCAGAATCCTTCAACGAGAAGAGAGAAAATAAACAGCGAGAGCTCGCGTGCCCGGGAATCCTGGCGCACCCCTGGGATGCTAAATAAATTAGATTTCCAACCACGTACGCCTCCCACCCCCCTTTCCCCCCGTCGGGGACTAGGGAGGGATATTTGTAGGACCTTGAAAGCTAAAAATCAGCTGTTTTGTGTAGGTTTCTGTTCTGTTGCGTACACAGGTAACTAGTATCAACCTACGGAATGCGTATTTCAGTAGCATAACTTCATAACCTCCAAATTTTTCATTGTTAAACGTCAACTGGATAAGTGAAACACCATAGGATTTAAGATACTACTAACCAAAATATGTATTTTTTTCTTAAGTGTCAATAAATAATAATAATAATAACATAGCTAACATACGAAGTACGAAGGTGCTTAAATCTTAGTTTGTCTTTCAAAATGCTGAGTCAGACACTAATTGACACTATATCGGGAAAACACGAGTAGAAACTGTACCTTACTTTGCTTGAGTTTAAATCTTTAGTTGACAGAAACAAGTCACGTTTCATTTTTTTAGCGATTGTACGTGGATTTTTACTATTATGTCGGTATAATATTAAAATTTATAGGTAAAAAGAAGGTACCTACATACTTATTACTAATATGTACCTTCGTTTATATTGTAGTAGGTATATAAAACTGTCATTTTTGACGTGTAAGTAGTGGTTGTTTTTAAACTCTTACAATAAGCATAGATTAGATACCATTATCTAACAAAATATTAATTAAACTCATAAAATGGCAAAAGAAGGTGGCTCGATCAAAGAAAACGTCTCAGTGGGTATATTTTTTCTGCGTGGTTTTACTGTTTTCTATTTTTAATAAAAACATCCATAACACAAGCTCTGCTTAGCTTGGGGCTAGATAATTTGAATTTTCCAGCACCATTTATTTATTACAACGTATGATGTTGCCAAATTTCTTAGATACCTACAAATTATAAGCAGTATGGCAACGACGCACGTTTTAATTTCACAATTATACAAACTAAGCACGTTTCAAAAAACTAGGCTAAAACTGTTGTCGTTTGTTGAGCTTACTCCACGTTTTAGTATAACAATTTGTTTTATTAAAATTATGCTTCAATTCAAGATTTATATTATACCAACTTCAATCAACGAGTATGTGTTATTTGCATTAAGGGATCAATATTTCCACCGAGACTGTTTACAAAGATCTAAATAAGGAATAAATAAAACATAAGGAATTCAAAGAATAAGACTTATTGAAGTTATATTCCGTAAAGGCAGTTCTATACAAAATTATTTCGGCTGTAAATAACTTAACACCGCCTTTACGTTTCATCCACTGAATACATAAAGGCTCAAAGGAACTTACAAAGGCGCAGGTATAAAGTAAACGACATGTGCTAATAAGTTCAAACACCTTTCGCAAAAAGCGAACAAAGGCAATTCTCATCGTGGTAATAATAATATTGTATTGTTGTAGCTGACACATGAGAAACAGATGAATTGTTATGTAGACAAGACGGTTTCAATTAATTGATACATAACATGAATAGCATTGTTTAATTTAATCTAATCATTATGATATGTGAAAATGTCAAAACTATTTCATATGCCTTACTTAAAACGACTGCAACAGACAATGAGAAGTATCTTGTAAATTTGTAATGTGTTGTAATTTCCTACTTCGGAAAATCTCGTCTCGTCATTACTCTACGAGACTCTATTGTATAAAACCGAACAAAACTATTTCCTCTAACATTCGTAGGAAGCTGAGGTAGTATGTAAGTTACATTTATCTATTACAATCTGTGTTGGTCCAGGGGTCTAAAATGATGCCCTGCAGGATCAATAGGTTGTTCGTTCAGCCTCCCAAATGCTTTTTTCTGCCCGTGGCAATGTATGTAGCATTTGGGTGTAATGTACCTACCTGCTAATTATTGTTGCTTTTTCACGAAACCATACGTTTCCGTGACATAAGCAAACCTCGCTACGCCAACTGCGACGCAGGTATTGAAAAAACGAATGAATGCCGGCTGGTTGTTTTGCGATCGCAGGCGCCTATGTTGGTGTAATAAACGTGGTTGACTTTCAATTCGCCTGTGTGTGGGTTGGGTGACGACATCTTGCATGCCGCAGATATTTATCTAGGCTTGTCATTGTCGAGAAGTATTATGTTGACTTGTACAGAAGTAAAAATAAGAAGCTCTGTAGATTACGCTCGTTTTAAAAGTTCTTAGGTTGTGTGAGATGAGATGATATTATTTAAAAAGTTATTAAACCAGAAAACTCAGCACTTACTATATAGGTATATTTTAATTAAAAGAGTAGCCCTGAAGAAGACAGCAATACTGTGCTCGTAAATTTACAAGTCTCGACTCGGCACTAAAACATATTAACTTACAAAGTAGCAAAACTCGAGTTGAACCTCCGTAATTTTATTGCTATAACTACATAGCAATCATATTTCCCGACCGTACCATTCACTATAGTCCAAGGTTTTTCTCATGCATTGTTGTTTATTCTGTGGCAGTTCAAGCTTGGTTTGTGGAATTCGAAACGCCCCGTCTCTATTGGTCGAAAAAAGTATTCAAATAAAAAAACATGTTTGGCTAAGTTCTAGTATAATTTTCCGTACCTACGCACGACGAATTTAGTTCGCTTGTTAAAATACTTTCTATTTCATGATAGACAAAAATACATACATTATAGCTATATTATAACATATATATTATAATATTATATATTAGGAACTTATATAAAAAATGTTCCATTTCATAATTCTGCTGATGCCTATTTTTGTTAAAATAAATTAGAATATTAGGTACTCATTGGTAAAACCTATATTATTTTCTATTAAATTTTGCCATAACCAAAAAAAAAATTGTTGTATCATTTCAGGAAAAAAGTTTCAGCAGTCTAACCAAAATACTAATAATTTAATTTTTATTGTTGCAGGTAACACATTCATCCCAAAACTGCTAAACTCGGCAAAATATAGAGTCGTAAACTGGTAAAGTGGCATCGTCTATAAGTCCATATTGTTCAATAGATTTCAATGTCGAAGCTGAATTTGAATACGTTACCATATCAATAAAATTTGTCACACACAGATCTAAGACAACGCCACAAGTGCAAAACATAAAAGTCTTCCGATTTCTGATTATTTTATTCCACACAAGTAACTTTTGCTTACCTACTTTTCGCAAGTTTTTATTTGTTTTGCACTTATGACGTTCTTATATTTTTCACTTAGTGTGATTATTTCAGAAGTCAATATCTCAGTCTATGTAATGCTGATAGTTTATCGTAGATCTGATTGTTATTTAATTTGAGACTAACCACTTTGATCAAACTAACGTCTACTAGATAAAAAAATTGCATATCATTGGGACTACAACTCTGAAATCTCACTACGATCACAATCTCGCTCTTCCAGCAATCATTCTTAGTCGATAGCCACATGCACCACGTCTGAATTCTGGAACACGACTGCCGCGAAACGCATTCAACAAGCTGCGAGGATGTGGGCGGGGCGTGCGGGACGCGGCGTTATTGGGCAGCCGACGTGCTCGCAATGATGGCCGCTGCCGCACTTGGCCAATGAGCGGTGCTGAAGCTGAACGCGCGTCCGTCCGCGACGTTGCCAGCTCTCCAGAAAAAATACCAGATTCGACCTTCTTAGGACCCCCGGTTTTTTTTCGTTTGACCGCGTTATCATCAGCGTCCGCGTATATCCTTATCCGTGAAATGTTCGTAGACAGGTGGACTGGTGTTCTGTGTTTGTGATATTATGGTGTGGTCCAGTCCTGCCAGCGAGGTGTTGATTGACATCGTTACGAGGTTAGAAACTTGTTATTTACTAAAATTGAACTGTCTGAGTCATGTGATGGCGCAGTTCTGTTCTGAGCTAAATAGGAACGCGGTTTCACTTTGTTTTCAACTGTTACCTCACCTCTCTCTTGTGGTTTAAGTATATTATACTGCAACCGCGCAGCACAGCACACCCTATGATGAGTCATAGGTGCCTATTCTAATCACAGGTAATAATGCCTAAACATAGATTCTTCATATGTAAATAATAACCTCAATAAATCTCTTACCACCTACCTTGTATTATCTTAGGTCAATGACACTGGACAAAACACATGCCAGACAGAACATCCGTCACTATTTATTGCTCTTGTTTATTTGATTTGGATAATTAATGTGCTGCTACAGACTTCTCGAACTATTCACTTTGATCTCATTTCGGTAGCAACACATCTAGATCTCTTCTCACTGCTCTCCAACAAGTAGAACACTAAAGCCAGTGTTTTTGAAGTGGTCTGACCCTGACTGACCAGACGACTAATAATTATTAACAAAAAAGAGGCGATTGTGAATTGACATGGAGCTCTTTCATTGTTATGTCAGCTTTCTCAAAGCAGAGCATATCATCAAATATCATGCCATCCTAAAGTTTGATAATATCCGTTATACTTATACATAATAACAAATCAGCTTTCGTACTCCCTTATGGATCGTAAGATTTGAATGTTAAGCTAATTCATTCTAACATCTAAACCTGTCGAATTTTCAGGCTTAGGTTGATAGAAATTTGGTTTCAATTCCAGAAAATAGGTCCTAGCTGACACAACCATGGCAATGACATGAAATCCATTTATCCAATTCACAATGTTCATAGTCGACCTCAGAAAAGCCACAGTATGGCTCCAACCAAAGCAGATTTGATTTGCGGTTACTATAATAGTAAAGATTAGTTTGTGTGCATAATACATACAAACTTAGGCTTGCTACAGCCTAAATATGGTGCATGTGATGGCTTATGACATAATCATCATAATTTCTAATGTTTTTCAAATTAATAACAATTTTAGTAACAAAATCTACTTTCTACTACTTTTTACTAATTTCGCTTATCAAATGACATAAGTACGTTACATACCTACCGCTCATTGGCAATTTATAGTTTCTTGTTACAATAAGATGCATAAAAACGACGGTTTCCAAAAGACAAATGAAATAACAAACCATGAACAAATATATTTTCAAATACTCAATTAAAATTAAAAAAAATAATGATTGACTTATTATAAATTTATTTTTACCTAAAAAATCAATGCAAATCCCAACGATACCTTTATTTTATAATTAAAGAAGCGAGTTACTGATTCAACCAATTCTGTACCACTCAAGCACGTACGTATAGGAAGCGAAGGCTCTAAAGCGAGCTATGAACAACCCAGGGAGATGGTGATAAACTTTCAACGTAAAAAACCCAAAGTTGACAAACTCAAACATTATCGAAGTCTCATACTCATGAAGCGCCAAAAGTTTTGGATATTGCCGAGAAATTCAAATTAGTTATCTATCTACCTACTCGTAATTGTGAAAGCGTTGTAGTCGATCTAACTTGGAATTTTGGATCAATGAAATAATATCTTACGATAATAAATACAACACAATGTGAATTCGTAACATTTTGCGCTGTAGGTATATAGATAGACTCCGAGATAACGATGTCGATAAGGTAACGTTAAACGATAACAATTTTCTCAACAATGTAGGTAGGGTTACTAATGATATCAGCATGTTGTTGATATTGTATTTGGAATCTATGTCGTCATCACAATATTATAATACCTACCTAATTGAATTAAATACCTAACACATACATAGGTAAGTCATTGGGTATATGCAAACAGGCTACTTACTGTTTCGAAAACTTACCACCTTGATCTCTATCTATCACTTGTACTGACCATTAAAATACTTAAATATTCAGTTTTTTTCAGTTATCATTATCTCCAACAACGAGGATGACAGTTGTATGCAAGACTGAACTAACTGAAACTTTAAAAGTAGCCACGCCACACGTCACTCTCGTAATGCCATTTTGATGATTTGACGTGACGTACAATTGAATCGAACTTACTTGCTTAGTAAGCTCATTTTCAACAATGCACCAGATAGTATACAAAAACGAGCTTCGTTTGTGTTTTAGCACAGTTTTAGTAAAGTAAGTTCACGACAAAAACTATCACACCAAAATTCTAAAATTAAATTTAGTAGGTATAAATAAAGTTCTACGAACTTAGTTTTTCAATTAGGTCAATCCCTCGCCCTTGTAAAGTTACGCGGGAAACAGGAAAGTAAAAGTAATTTAGTTCGTAGCGCAGTTCTAGGAAGTGGCATGGCGGATGGCGGCGCGGCGTTGCATGGATTATGCGCACTAGCTATGCAGCTATAGATAGATTATTGTTTGCTCGTCAGAGAAAGTGGCTGGATGTCAACAGCCTATTCTGCCTGTCTGGCTTTCATGTGCGATAGAGTTGCCAAATTCTCATGTAGTGCATGCCAGTGTGTATGAGCATAGCATAATGCTAAGTCAATGTCAGATCAGATAATCAGATCTTCAGATCAGAAATGTCAAAATTCCATATAAATGTAGTGCGTGAGAAGCCATGAGCTGGTTTTATTTTCCTGTTTCCTCTTAGGTATAAGACATGCATTAGCTTTGAATCAGCAAAAAAGAAAGTTATAACTTCAGATAATTGGCTGAGTGCACTTGTCGGTTGCTTGCCAATATTTTTTGTTTTTACGCGTGTTGTTGGTAGAATGTTTACGCCGTACCATGCCAATATTTTTTCTTTTCCGCCCTGGTAGAATGTTGACGCCATACCAAGTCATAAAAAAAACTCCAGCGCTACCAACTTTCCCGGGCCAATCGGAAGTCTAAAGTAGTTTTGACTTCCGATAACTTTAGCGTTTCTTGGTGATATCGTGGCTTTACGGCTCAATATCCCATAATTGCTATTAGGGCTTTATAACTCTTCGAGGATTATTATTTATCTATGCTCGATCGAACCTACTAGAAAAACCGTTTGGTCTTGGTGAGGGTCTATTCAAGGAAAATTCCGAATAGTTTGGAATTGGAATGCAGTTAGTTCTTCGAACTGGTTCAGCTGTGTGTATGCTGGTTGGACTCGAACTATCGACTTTCTATTTGTGCAGACTTGCTAATCCAGAATACATGCGCTAGCGAATTCCTAACTTATGCCTGCAGGTTAACTCGGATATTAAATGAGCAACCCAACTTAACAACCAAATCCCTAACCTAATTTTTGGTTACCAGAAATATTAACACAGTTAATGCAAAATATGGTTCAAGAGATGTCATACCAACATTACAAAATTAATTTTCTTTAGTATTACGATGAATGATGAAATTGTAGTTAAACTCTGGCGTAAAGAGTAATATTAGAAAGGAAAAAGGAAACATTCACATGATTCACAATACTCTATTTTGTATCTTGCCTCTCTCTCAATCTCAACCAATACACAATCTCGATCTTGAGATAAAATCAAATAAACAACCTATAAGTACTCATTTTAAACAAATACTTAACATCTCGTGTCGTGACCTGAAGCGAAAGTGTGTCACGGGCGTAGGTTCTATTGTCTGTATTATAAGTTGATATCTAGTCTTCATAACATTGCAATGGACATGGAATTGAAATGTTGGTATGGTATAGGCAGAAAGATAATAATAGCTAATGTAACTAACTTTGATAAAAATCTCAGAAACTTATGTTTCGGAACACGTTACATAAAATATAGAGTCTATCTCTATCTAGATAGAGCCAAAACCCAAAATTAAACGTCCCTGGAATGACAAAATGAAATCTTGGCACGTAAATCAATGGAAAATTCTAGCGCCATAATTATTCAGGATAACAAACATCAAAACGTTGATGATGTGGCACATGGCACGTTCACAAAAAATCGTCAATTCATCACACAAAGTAAACCAAAAAACTCCAACGTATTGCCAACATCACAAAAATAAAAGCGCACCCACTCAAGTTTCTCTCAGACATGTGACCTTCGAACGCAAACAACCGGCTGGTAACAGCGTAACGTAAAACTTGTCTACATGTACTTGTATAACTATAGAGATCGGATCAAACAAGTCTACATAGTATAACGCTAGCACGATGACCCGCCACCGCTGCTTCCATGACGCATAACCTCCAAACGACGTAACTCACACAGCAAACATTCTAAACTCACCTCTACGGAACACAGACAAGATTGAATATTCGCTGAGAGTTATTCGTATATTGGCTTGTTCGTACTAAAAGGACGTCGTGAAAGCATTTATTGTTTTTATTTTTGAACGTGTACAAGTGCAGCCTTCTGAGAAACGTTCAAAAACAGATATTATGTTGCGAAATGCAGTTGCGGATCTTGTTTTACATCTGTCTAGTGCTGTTTGATGTTGGCTTTAATGTGTTGGCTAAATGCATCCTCTGTTTAGAGTAGTTACTACTTAGCCACACTTTGTCAGTCTTTGACTCTTTGTGCATTCGCTTTTATAAGCTCGAGTTTCTTTGTGAAACTTCACACCGTTGCGTTGCACACAGAATCGAGAAAAACGGGTTACTGAACATCACTGGGTGTAAAAATATATGCAAAAAATGAATGCATTGTGCATACTACGCATTTGAGCTTGCGGGGGTATTGGATAGCCCACAGGATGGTATTTTTTACATGCAAACGTGGCTAGGTGGCTACATGATCCGTTTGTGTCAGTGTCACGCATCACGCGATGGCATTGACAACCCACGCTAGTTTAGAGCTGACAGACGGGTTGGACAAAATGGGTTGGAAAGTCCGCATTCTATTTTCAATATCAAAAGCAGAGTCCAAAATGTTGCTTTTGATATTTTTATGGTCAATAATTATGAAATCGTTTATAACCTAATACGAGGATAAAGTTAAACTTAGGTACGAAAATGAACTTCAGATAGTTAACTTATTTTAGTTAGTTAAGTAGGTATAATTAGATAATGAGGATAAGTAATTATTTTTTTCATTTTTGTTGAAAACCTTATCTTACGGGATGGCGCTTCCCACTAAACAAATAAATTGACTGCAAAAGAATGGGCACTATCGCGTTCATTAAGTTAGGCCAGGCCAATGTCCAGCAGTGGACTAATTTTAGGTTTAATGTGATAGGTTTTATCTTAACTGATCAGTGATCATCACTGACTTAATATTTCATACGTGAATCATCAAATAACACGTGGCGAAAGATGACGTCATTTCCGTCCCAGCATTCGAATAACATACATACTAGGGGGTCCAATTTCGATATTTTTCAATTTCGAAACTGGCTTTCGAAATTCGGAAGCTCAATTTCGAAATTTCAAAATTACGAAATTCAGACAGAAAATATAACTTTTATTCTCTGATGATGATGAGATCTGTGACTCCCTTTCTTTTACAGATAGAGTTAGAGTCGGAAAAGTGATTTCCTTTACGTATCCAAAATTTTTTTTTTTTATATACTTCAATTTTACTACATCAAGTGTCACCGAGGCGCTTGCACTGCAGTTCACTGCACGTATAGCAGTGACGAAGCGACCTCCCAGTCGTTGAAGCCTGGCAATGAGACGCTAGACCGGTATTATTGGATACGTAGACGACTGCACCGTGATAGACAGGTAACTGTCTAACGCCAGAGCTAGTCAATTTGACCCTGAAGGTAGTCTCAGATTGGGGCGAGGCCAATCGGGTCGATTTCAATGCCACCAAAACACAAGCATGTCTTTTCTCTGCTAAACAGAGTCCGTTAGTCCAGCTAGCGGCCCTAGACTCGATAGAATTCAGAATTATTGGCGAGGAGTACCTTGAGGAAACTAAGATCCAAAGTCTTGAACACCGCCGCAATGTCGCTTGCCTATCGATCTTTCATAAGTTACATTTCGGAAACGCTAACAGGAACTTCACCACTTGATTCCACCATCTCCCTTCCACTCCAGGACGAGTAGGCGTACGGCGCATTACCACCCTTACCTTGTGGATATTCCATCCACTCAAACTAAGCGGTTCCGTGTTCGGACTCAGTTTGATCCATTACGCGTTCTTCATTTTGCTAGCATGGCCAGCCTTACTCCATCCCGAAGCGCAGAATCTTCCTGAGATTTTCATTCTTCACAGGTTTCGCGGAATGACCTCGGCAAGTTGTGGATTTATGTTCATTGTGTTGTTATTCTCTTGCATTCAAGGATTACCTGGCAGCTGTTTTATCATCGCTGAGACATCCTCTGCAAGAGGATTGTTTGTCGTTCCAATTTTGAATAACTATATATTTAATGGACAGTGTCCCGTCCCGTTAGTGTTCCCACCAAGATATGCATGTCCAATCTATTTAGTTAGGTAAAGGAAGCGATTTGTTGGCGTCGGTGATATCTACTATATAAATGGAAGCGCCGCTCTGGCTTCTCTGCACTCAAACAGGTGTGTCGTCGCTCTTTATGCATATCTGGCTCAGGACTTTATGCAGTCCTGAGCATAGTCCATATGGAGCAAAGAGAATGGCAGAGGTAGGAAGGGCAATGGTCCTTCTGTAATCGTTTCCGATCCCCTGCGTGCCAATTCATGAGCGGCGTCATCATTCCTAGTACTCCGCTATATCCCTTGATCCACTGAAGGATGGTCCTGTTCTTGGTCTTTCTTATCTTTTCTAACGCTAAGTGACATTCGAACACAAGAATGGACTTGCAGCTGTTACCTTCCAGGGATCTGAGTATGACAGCGCTGTCAAAGAGAATACCTTAGTCGCTGATTCCTCTGTTGTGTACAGCTCTCTGGTCTACTGCTACACATTCACATTGGAATATGGAGCTGTGTTCGCCTAGTATTATTGATATGCATAAGAGGTTCATTGAGTGAGCGCCGGCTCCCGTCCCTGTTACGGTTTTGAAGCCAGCTGTGTAGATTCTGACTTCACGGGTTCCTGATTCATCTTTTTGATCCTCATATAGCTGTATCTGTAGTGTTTATTTAGTATCCGTTTACTATCCAGTTAACTTTTTACTGTGATTTTACGTTGATGTATATTGACGTTATAAAAAAAATCCTTTGCAGAATCAAATTTTATTATATAATTATGTAAACACGACTTTTTATTAATTACCTATATGCGTATTTTATTCTATAGGTATATAAGAACTTTGCGTCTGTGGCACGGTGTAATACATTTTACTGTGGTTGGTAATAAGCTCTTAAAACAGTTAGGCCATCCAGCATTTTGGAGCTGAGAAATCTCCTCAGGCGGTTACTTGTTGAAGCTAGAGAGCTTCAGCACTGGTCGGGGGGTATTATAATGAGGTGTTTATATACAAGGTACCCATATTATTATTTATTCCGTGGTTAAATCATGAAAACCAAAAAATTCGAAATTTCGAAATTGAGGCCTCCAATTTCGAAATTGAAAAATGGCAAAAAAACCCTCCGAATTTCGAAATTACGAAATTTCGAAATTTCGAAATGCACCCCCTAATACATACATACCTACTTAGTTTATTGACGCATGACTAATAATATATTGAATCGATAGAAATACATATTTACGGCGTTTAGCATAATTATCATGATGTTTTGATGATGGAGGTTTTGCTTTATAATCGACTTCAAAAAAGGAGAAGGATCTGGTGAATATCTGGCTCAGCGCATCAGCATTGCCATACAGCGTGGTAATGCAGCCAGTGTCTTGGGGACGCTTCCGACTGGTATTGACATGGATCAATTGAGCTACCTTTAGACTGTTTGCAACCGTCTGCAGTTAGCTCAATGGTTTCAATTGTAAATACTAGTTGTAATTTTTCTATTCCTTTGCTTGTAATTTTCGTTGTTAATGAAGGATCTTAATTTTGTTTTTTTTATTAGAAAGTGAAAATTAAGATAATAATGTGGCCTCCACACCAGGCAAGTTCGATTAATTCTTCAATTATTATAAGCCTAGGAGGTACACCATATTATAAAAAAAACTAAATCACTACATAATATAAAACAAAGTCGCTTTCTCTGTCTCTATGTCCCTATGTCCTTATGTATGCTTAAATCTTTAAAACTACGCAACGGATTTTAATTCCGTTTTTTTAATAGGTAGAGTGATTCAAGAGTAAGGTTTATACGTATAATAAAACCGTGCGAAGCCGAGGTGGGTCGCTAGTTATAAACAAAATAATAATAAGTACTTATACCATAGTAGGTAAGTAGGTACCGTTTAGTGACGAACTTTATAAGGAAAATATACCAATTATTGTAATTATTGTCTCGATTCATCGAAAATAAATGGAGGAAAACATTGCGTGGCGATGTAAATTACCATTTTGTTAACTGTTATGTTTTGTAATATATGATTCACGGTTAATTGCGAATTTGCGGTATTAATTAGAACGCGTGTAAATATCATTAATGCGATAATTCTAGTTTTAATACAGACGTTGTGTGCTAAATTCATGTACCTACTATGTATAACAACTGTGTGTTTCGTGAGGTTTTGGTGTTCGAATTTATAGATTTGTTAAGATACAGATTTGATTTAAAGTGGTTAAATCATTAGGTACTTACTTCTTTGAAACTCTATTTTACGAAACTGACAGACAATACAAAATCGCTTTCATTCTAATTTTAAAATTGGATAGGGTGCACTAGGACACCTCCTGTTTATATCAAAACAGCATTTTATCGTGTAGTTGGTTTGTAATCACAAAACAGATCAACTTAGGTAAATTACATACATTATACTAATATGTGATTATTTTGGTCTTAAATCTGTCTTTGATATAAAAAGTGAAACGTTCTTTGTGAGTTGAAGCAACTAAAACAATGGTTAATAATCAAGAATTTATTTAACAAACTTTTTAGTCTAAGGGTCGTGAATTTAGTTTAAGAAAGTCGTACCCGACCCGGGTCGCGTTGAGAAACATCAAGTGTACCACTACTGGCCTTAGCATGAGCGGGAGTCGGTCCGGTGCAGCTAGCAAGATGGGCGCAGACTGGAACAAGATGGGCGCCGACTCGGGTTCGCAGCTAGGCAGACAATAGAGATGCGACGTGCGTCCTCCGCCAGTATACAATAATATTAGTGTAAATAACAACTTGGAGACACTTCCGACTGATATTGATATGGATCAGTTGAGTGACCTCTAGACTGTTTCCAACAGTCTGCTGCTTCAATTGTGTATACTAGTTTTAATTTGTTAACATCTCTTGATTGTAGTATTAATTTACATATGGTGGGAATTTGTTTCTAACCACATATTTTGTTTCCAGGCCAGGCCAAACGGATCACGGGCACGGTGGCGGCACGCTGGCGTACGGGGGCAAACCGGGGGGCGTCGTGCCCCCGCAGCCGCGGCCGCCGCCCGCCGCGCCCTACGCCCCCCAGCCTTACCCCCCCATGCGACTCCACCAGCCTGGATATGGATCGGCTGCATTGTCATACAGGTAAATAAACAAGCTTTATATTCAGTAGGAACATTATCATCAACCTATTATAAGTCCAATGCTGAACAGAGGTGCTGAACCTTCCCGTCTTCCTTGCCGTATCTAGCATAACATAGACCTCCCCTAATGAGTGCCACACAGCCTCTGTCTTCCTTGCCGCATCTACAGTGGGTTGCCATATTATTAGGGACAGTCACATTTTTTTCGATCTTGCTCTTTGGGCGCACTCGACTGCAGTTTTAAGTGGTTTAAATGTTACTGGAATACTTTTTTAAGTTTACCACATGTTTATAAAATATTTTATAAACTGATTTAAAGTGTTTATTATATTTGTTTGTTTTCTACAAATATTTAATAGCGAAAGAGACTCATGGACGCCTAAACACTCATAAGAGTGACTACGAAATCGAATATTTTACACGAAATTATTTGAACTTTTGTGCAATAAATACTTGTAAAATGTAAGTATTATATTACTATTATTTATAATTACTTATAAAATTTGAAAAAATAATTGATTTAGCCCTTATTTTATTATTTTTTCGCTTTTAGTATGAGTCGAGGGTGCGATTTGACTCCACGAAAATTAGCGGAGGTTAAAACCCTTCTCCAGCATACAAACCATTCCCAGAGGAAAATAGTAGACCTTGCTGGAGTTTTAAAGTTAGCTGTCAATAAAATAAAATTATTTTTGGACCAAAATCAGTCACTTTTACCTCAAAGAAAAGGCAAAAGTGGGAGAAAACGCATTACGACACCACGATCAGATAGAAAAAACAGAGATATCTGCTTACAAAACCGAAAGACGAGTGCTGGACTCTTAGCTCAGATGGTTCAGGAATCTGGAAAACCAGTTTTCAAGAGAACTGTACAGCTAAGGTTCGCAGAGGAAGGCTTGACAGGCCATCGTCCTGTGAAGAAACTTCGGTTGACTGTTCGATGAAGCAAAAACGACTTACCTGGGCTCGTGAGCACTGCCTGAAGACTGCTGAAGAATGAAGTAAGGTTTGTTAACATTCTTAAAGCTATATAAACTTATTTTTTTCCAAAAGAATAAAGAAATTTCTTATTTTTCAGTTGTGTTTCTCAGATGAGTAAAATTTAAGATTTTTGCTGATAAGAGCAGCTTTGTCCGACGACGTCCAGGTGAAAAATACTACCCTGACTGCATCGTGGAGAGGGTTAAATAACCTGTTAAAATCATGGTGTAGCCTGTCATAAGCACAAAAGGGGTTGGACGACTCTAAATCGTCCAGGGAACAATGAGACAGGGCAAGTTCTGGAAACTCGGCTACTACTACAACTCGCAGAATTATTTTTACTATCCTACCTATTTTAATTTTTTGATTGTTAATTTCCGTTTATTTTACGTATAATAATTTGATAATACCTGTTTCATATTATTAAAGCTTTATTGTTCTGGAATCTGTGTTTTTAATAAATTTTAGACACTGACTTTAAAAATACCCTATTTTTGTGACTGTCCCTATTAATATGGCAACCCACTGTAGCATCTGCCAGCAGTTAGCGCTGATCGTCATCCCACGTGGATAGTGTGAACTTATTGGGTTAAACTTGTATTGGAAGAACACCAAAGTCAATGAAACGTCACCGTTATCTAAATAGAGACTGTTTCCCAGCTTAATTTTGAAACTCGTATACTGTAAGTAACCTCTTGATCTCCAAGACCCGAGTTTCCCAAATAGCCATCCTCCCATGAGTTATATCACCGTTGACGAGACACTTCCTCATCTATTCCGTTGACCCAATGCCCATCCGCGGCGGATGAAGATCGTAAGTCCATGTTTCATTTTCAGATATTCTCTACTTGTGATTCATCATCACATGCCACATCATCACTTAACAGATAGACGTGAATCAATTCAATTACTATTTAAAAATTATTTGTTAAAATTAAAAGTGCTTATAGTATATTTCCAGTGTAAATAAAGTCTTATAAGTACCTTAATTAACATGGTAAATAAATAATAAAAATGGTACTTTCTAGGACCCAACCAGCCTTTCAATTTGAAAACATAAATCATCACATTACTATATTCCTTCCATTCACCAAAAGAAATAGCATAGGCATAAAAACTTTCTAACTTCCAAAGATACGGTTCAGAGTTAGCACATAACTTGGATTGGGTACCCAGTAGCAGAAGAATGAAGCAATAAAACAATAAAGAATCCAAGAAATCTGCAGCAACTGAGAAACATCTTTGAGATAATCAGCGATTGTCTTGTTTAGGGTTGTCAAAAAGAGTGAAACTGTATATTATTATTTTTATGGCTTACAGTCCCACCAAGACATTAAGAAAAATCGATGTAGGTAAAAAAATATAATTTTCATCGATATGAAAACATAAGCACTAAGAGACGTTAATTGGGATTGCCAAACAGGCTACCAGTATTTCCACGTGATACTAAACTTTTTTCACACTGTTTACACGCGCTGCTCGTGCTTATATTAACATGCTAATGTTACGTTGCCTTGTCAGGTTTATACATTGTATAAACTAAATATAAATGCCGTATGTATCAGTGAAAATGCCGAAAATAGAACGCATTGAGACTCAGTTTGCAATTTGTCTATGTCATGATCTAAGATTATGTCCAAAGCAAAACAAGAGCAGGTCGGCCATAAAAAAAAACGATGTACCCATGATATCAACCAAACAGACGGAAAGACCTGGATTCTGGATGAATCGTCTCTAAGAGTTCTAGAAAACATGTAATTCATGTTTTAATAACAATAAATGAACTTCAAATTTAAGCAAAGATGAGAATTTCCTTATCTATTAAACTTTTTAGCACGTAGTAAGTCTTTTTTATTATATTTGGCATAAATCAAGTCATCAATGTTATTAGGCTTATCGCCAGGTCCACGTAATCGTAGGTATTTGTCGTACAAATGTCCTTCCTTAATTTGTTGTTTATGATTCAACGATAATGGAATGTTCATTCGTGATAATTACATTAAATTCTCAGAAATTTTGTTGATATGCTGTAGTTTGTAGTTCTTTGTTATAATTCGGTTTTGTTTGCTTGAATACTTTACTGTACTTTACTTCTCAACGGATTTGATTGAAGAAAAAAAAAATGTAAGTATCTTAACTATTTTTCTGTGTGAAAAGACTTTGAACCGTAGATTGTTTTTTGTTTGAAGCTGGTACTATCATGTGGTACCAAAATACCTAAACCAACATCTGAGTATTGTTTTTTCAGTTATCCTTAATAATACGTATTATTTAAGGTAGCTTTCTAGCCTTTTATAATATCTATCTTGGAAGATTCACTGAAATTTGTTTCTAGCCAGAATTTGTTGTTGGGGATAAAAAAACTTCTTGAACACTATAGTACGTTCTACAACAAATCTTCTTGACAACCCTAACAGGTAAAATAATGCAACCATAACATGGGAAGGAAAGCGTATGCCTTGTGCATTCAATTATGTATGCTAATGTCAATGGAAATTAAACGTAAACACGTTAGGGTAAGAATTAATTTCATATGACGGTTTATTAGTGTTTTTTTTTCTTTTCACATTACATACCTGAATATTTTGAGAACTAAAACCTACCTTGTCTAAAATGAGGATATTTTTTTGTATATGTTGTGCTATTATTAAATGACTAAAGCGACGTTCATATTGCTGTATCGGGGTGTGTTGTGGCGCGACAGAACGCTATCCGATCTCATAGATTTAGTATGACTAGATTCACATTAGTAGCTTGTGTTGGGGTGTGGCGCGATCTGTCGCTAATGTGAATCTAGTCATACTAAATCTATGAGACCGATAGCGTTCTGTCGCGCCACAACACACCCCGACATAGCAATATGAACCTAGCTTTAGTTAAGTTAAATTATGTCAAATGATACCACATACGTAGAGTAGAGACACAAATGTTCAACGGTTTTTTTATATTTATTTTATGTTATACAAATAAGCACTTATTTTATTTAAAAAGCTTAACTAAAAGCGTGATTCGGTTAGACACTTTCTTTGGGTCAGTTGAGGAATAAATTCTGCCACACTGAAAGATGCCAGTTTGATTTCGCCTCGGGACACGATTACAACTCTTGAACTTTATATCGATGAAAATAGAACATATATATTCATAAAGTACATATAAATAGGTATATAGGAAGATTTTTGTTATTGTTCGGTCTGTAGATACTGATTACAGTTATGCACAAATCAAAAGATGACATAAAAGTAAGTTACACATTACAAATGAGTTACTTCTGTATTTGTAAGTATATCCATATACTATAAAATAAACTAAATCCGCTCATTTTGTGCAACCCGTCTGTCACCACGTTGGCAGAGTTATTTCCGAACATACTTTCATAACTCAAACTCCCTTGGAGCTTATCCAACGGGTTGTTTTAAACTTACTCTTGGCAGGACTCATAATGATCATGGTTCGCTCTTTGATAGCTATTTCACTTGTCTTTTTTAGGCCAGAAGTTAGACACAGCGAAACAGAAACAGAGCGATTACATTATTTTTAAACAAGCAGAATTTTTAGACAACTTTCTAATCAACCTCTCTCTGTTATATCGATATTTGCCCTCTTTGCGATCTAGTTCTATTTCCAAAAGTTGAAAAATCATAGGTCCCCAAAGAAAAATCAATTCGGTCCTGTTTTTCTAAATAAACCATTTTCAGCCTGCTCTGTGGCACCTCATAGTATAGGTGTGAAAATCCTTCAACGTAACAAGCAGGAAGCGCAATCCGCGCATAAAGCACGCAGTTGGGGTCAGCGCCATCTATCCAGGTCGCGGGGAACTGGGTCAAGGTGCTCTGTGTCATGGACATGAATGGCATGTTGGTACTATTGTTTATTGAATTAAAAACAAGATGGAGATTTTGAGGTACTAAAATTAGTTTGTTAAAATTAAAGAAATATTGTGTTTGGCTCATAGTTGAAATAATCAATCAGTTGAAATAATTCGTGTTACTTGATAATTTAGGATAAGGAATGTAAAATCTATTCATTAAATATAATTTTTGGGTATCAAGAACGAATAAGAATGGTAGGCTCATTACGTATAGGTACTTTTTCTAAGCATAGGTACGCTACGTACATATTCAAAAGATGAAAAGAAGGCTCCGATTTTGTAAGAAAGTTATTCACGATCTCAATGAACCAGTTATCAAGAAAGGAATTTTCCAAAATTCGTTGCGTGGCCGCGTGGGCAGATGCTTATTAGCTCCTACGTTCAACTCTCATACATTAACATTATCAAGATCTAAAAGCTTATTTGTAGGCTTAGACATATCAACAAATTAGTTCAGGCTATTTTCACGTCCAAGAAGTCCAAAAAGTTAAAAACGTGTATATTAGAACCACGTGCCCGGAACGTGACGTGGCAGCTAAGACGTGCCCTCGAGATGTCGTGATAACATTTTTACTTAACATTTTTAAAGGTTCTTCTAGATTAGGTTTTCGATACGAAATATTGTTTTTCAGTTTATTGTATTTTTTGTGAAAGAAATAGACGGAGATCTAGTATCTAACAATAGTTCAGGATTTAACTTTAAATTCTTGTTAACTCAATCAGATTTTTACCTAATGGTTTTTGACACCAATGTTAACCGATAACTGTTGAACTGCCGATAATCTTTAAAATAACTGAAGAATGTTTTTTGTTTTGTGTAGGTACGACATAGAGGTATGTTCATATTATGAACTTCATAATTATAAAAATATATAAGTAGGTACTTATGTTTTTAATTTATCCTGTTATTTTTTTGTAACCTTCAATGTAATTTTGTATTTTTAATAATTTCTTCCCATTTTTATTTAACAGCCTTTATTTAACAAGTCAATCACAATCAAGGAATATAAACAAAACAAAACTACCTAGTTTAATCTTTTACCTACCTACTTACTTTATAAAAGAAAATATTTATTGTCTTACAGACATGTGTCACTGTCAAATGTGATCACGGCATGTTCGCGTTGGTCCACGTGGCAAATAAAAACTCTAACCTTGCCCTCGCGTGGTTGCCCGATTTAGACTGGATGTTTACTATTATTACTTTGAAGTGTGAGATAATCGAGGTTAAAAACGATAAGATTAGCGTTTCTAAATTCTATTCTTCCCCTTACCTGCAGTAGCTTTGCGAGTATGAAATCTAGAACTTTCTATTGAAACGAGTCAAAAACTATTTCGGTGGATATGTCATGCGTTTTTAGAAAAAAATCCGTCACAAGAAGGCAGAAGCCGGAGAAGTGGAGCTAATAAAAACTTTATGGTTGATTAATTAAAACACTCCAAAAAGGATTTATTTATAAGATTGAATAGAAGGTTAAATGAAACCTTCTTTCAAGTTCTTCATTCAAACTGTTTTCAATTTGACCATGTCATGTGTTGCTTCGATCAGTGTCCCTGACATAAATGACATCTCGCCTGACGTTTCGTAAATAGTTTTCTTTTGTAAACAAAGGGAGATAAATAAACATTTTATTGATTTTCCAATGAAGAACTCTCTGAAACCTGTTGAAATTGTGTTACATTATCCTAATGATAAAGGATTACCCAGGATTCCTCAGGATTTAGATATTCCGCCTTAACTTAGGTCTCTTCATCAAATTTTGGTTGGTATTGGTATCACGCTATTTTGATGATGAAACTTAGATCATCAGTAAGAAGCCTGCCACTCTGGTATGCCAAATTTATCCTATAAACGGCTTCACCGAGACTGTTCTCAGATTGATAACTTCTCACATGCATCTCGTAGGCCACGAGAATCAATACGTTATTAACTTAATTACTAGAAAATCGATCGTAGTTTGACGAATTCATTAAGTAAGACTGTTAGCGGGTCTACGAACCCGGTCTCTGTTGGAACGTTAACGTTCCTTGGCACTGCATTGTGTTGTGTCTGACTGTATCTAGTTAAATATGCACTGATACTCTATGGTGCCACTCCTGCTTATAAAATAAACAGGATTGGTAGTAGTCCGGTCATTTTAGACAATTGAAATAATGAAAATTCCGACAGAGCCAAATCTTCGTAGAGACCTTAGGTTTACCACAAGGAATAAAGTGTCAGAAGTCCCCATCAGTCCCATGTGAGCTTAGGGACTTATTCGGGGCCCAAGGTCAAAATTTTAGGTTTTTTGGATTTTTCTCGAAAACGGTAAGTTTTATCGAAAAAGTACCTCAGAGCAAAGTTGTAGATCTTAAAATTTTCTATAAAAATGGTTCCTATGATTTTTTCTCTAAGACTCACTATTTCCCAGATATTGCGCTTGTTCTTCTAATTAGGTTTATTGAATTTATTTTCTAGACTCGCTCCCAAGCGGACGGTACCGAGTTCAAATCCTGCTCCAACAAAACTTTTTGCTTTTTCAAACTTTTTGTAACACTCTTTTTTCCTCATTCCAGAGACAGCAGCTACGGCCGCAGCGGCGGCGCAGTGGGCGACTACCGCGCCGGGTCTCGGATGTCGATCCTCGGCACGGGCTACCTCCCGCCCCCGGCCCCCGCGGTACACCACCCGCCCCCCGCAGACCCTCCGCCCTTCAAGAAGATCCGCCTCACAGCTGAGCGGCCACAGAATACGAATATACAACACCAGCCGCTTAGGGTTGATACTCGGGCAAGTTTCTTCATTCTTTTCTACTTTACCATCATTGTTTTCTTCATCATAAACTAAATACATGTCAAAGCTCAGGATTTCTGGTTTGAGTTTCCTAGTATTTTCGATGCCGAGATCTAATTTTTTGATCCACTTACGAAAATCATTCTGTTTTTGTTACTTTTCAGTGTCCATCTAAATCACGATCTGTTAATAGATGGACAAGATTCTACTAATCACCTTATTTGTACAGAAAAGCACTGTTTCGACCTCAGAGCGTCACGACACAAACCTGACAAACCTACTTTCATCTAAGAAAGACTATCACTCATAAATATGGGACTTAACGATAATGAACTTACCGAGTTATAAGATAAAGAATAACAACCGCCTCTTGCCACAGGAGCCGGTGAGTAACTACAACACCGTGGAGGTGCTATCTCCCAACCCCCCAGCGGAGCTCACGGTGGAAGAGCAGAGCTATCGGACCACGAAAGATGACCTCTTACAGCAAATTCCCAAGGTAAGAATGATCATGAAGCTTGTAGACTTAACAGACATAGACGAAGATAGAGCATGGAATTTAAAGAAATAGGCGAAGGAAAACAAAGGAGATGAATAACTATGACACTGTGGAGGTCCCAACCTCCACGGTGAATGAGCAGATCAAATGAGAGAATGGGACTACGAACGCTTTTACACCCAAAATATGTTAATCATAAACCTTCTAGACAGATAAAGACACGACCTTACAGACATAGATAGGTAAGCCGCGTCAGCCATAAACTTTTTTTTATCTAAAGTAGACCTCTGTTTGACCACAATATCACCTGATGGTAAGACATTGGAGACACTGGAGCCTGACTTCCACTCACACTGTTTGAGGTGATAGGTATTCTAAGTCTGGTATACCTCAAAGCAAGCATAAAAGCCAATATAAAAAGTGACTGGTGTGTAAAAGTGTCTAGAAGAGTTTAAAGACCTATCAAGTAAAAATTACTTACAATCATTATCAACAACTTAATCAACTCTTTCAGGTGGACAGAGAGATGGCGCTACTCGACGCGACGCTATCGAAGCTCCGGAAGAAACAAGAGGAGTTAGAACAGAGTGCGTCGAAGCCAGCTGAAGAGGCGGAGGTAGAAGAGGCTGTTCCGAGACATAGGAGTTTGCCGCAATGTGTCTACGCAGATAATAGGAAAAAGGTAACACGTCTACTGTACTAGGATCAAAGTTAAATATAATAGAAAGGATGAACATATTGATTTAGCGACAAATGACAAAATGGTTAGCAAACATTCTATACCGTGTTCTACATGATTGTTGCAATAAGTCTCTAGTGGACCAAAAGACAGCATTCAATAAAAAGTCAATAAGACTTAGAATTCTCAATAATGTGAAAGTGAATCTAAGTAAAGTTATCTGGCGCTGCGCATTAGCATTGCCATACAGGCGTGGCAATGCAGGCTTTCGATCTTTGCGGGATGCTTCAGACTGGTATTGATTTGGATCAATTGAGCTACCTCTAGAATATTTTCAACTGTTTGCAGTTAGCTCAATTGTTTCTATTGTAAATACTATTTTTGACAAGAACTAATTAGACTCTAATTAATAGAAACCAAGTATATAAGTAGAAACCACCACAACCAATGCTCTTTATTAAATTAGCTATTTTTTATTCCAGGCAACATCAGCTCATGGATTACTATCACACCTCGGCCCGCCCGTACTATATCCTCTCTACAACCAGCCTCAAGACACAGAAGTGTACCACGAAAACATTAGGAAACACCGTACCTTCAGAAGAAGACTGGCTGAGCATATACGAAGGTTAAAACATGAGGCTGAGAAGGTATGTTATTTCTATTCGCGTCTATTATTTAATTTAAAATACTCGACTGATATTAACATCTAATTTCGTTATTATTTGTGGAAACTTCTTATTAGCTGTTAGTTACCCATCATTTTTGTAATAATATTTACCTAGGTGTTAGTTTCCCTAAAATAAAGGATAAAAGGATAAAAAGTATTGTTGCAAGTGTTTGCAACAATACTTTTTAATAATAATTAATTTAATATATTATTATTTTATTTTATTTTATTTTACTACACACACATACACATGTCTTGAGGAACACCGCTGGGATTCGCTGAAGGAATGTTCCTATGGCTACATAGAACATTTCTTAGTGAATCCAAGCTTCAAATAGTTGCTTACTTTTTAACTTATTCGCTTCAATCCTCTGCGGTGGGGAAACCCACAGGGCCGCGCCGCCCCGCCCCCGCGACGATGGAGTGCAGATGGATATGTTTTGGGCCATGAAAGTTTTCAGCATTACTCAAACTAAAGCTTCTACTTGCGTAGATAGCTAGTAATCTGCGTTTTATGATGGTGTCAAAAAGTTGTAAAGTTAAATTGCATATTATGTGGGTGGCACTTGAATAGTTGCATATTGCATTGAATCAAATGCTCTTGAGAAGTCAAGCAATACTTGTATAGACCTCGCACATTAAAACTGCAAAACGATTCTTTGTCTAGTTCATTTTTACTTTATTAACCGTTACGTTATGTTTTACAGAGAGAAGACGCGTTAGCAGAAGCATACACGAGAAGAGCAGCGGAATGGATGCGAAGAGTCGAAAGGATAGAACAAGGGCCGAAGCGGAAAGCGAAAGACGCGCGGAATAGGGAGTTCTTTGAAAAGGTACCTTAACTCACTCGATGATAAGAGAGATAATTAAAGTAGTAGAGTAGTTTCTAGTAGCCGTTTCTAGTAGATTATTAACTAAGAAAACGTAAAGGCAGATGCTGGATGTGGCAAGCTGAAGACTAGCGCTAGGGAGCTCATTAGGGGATGCCTATGTCCAGCTGTGGACTAGTAAAGGTGGATGATTATGATGAAACTTAAAGTTACAATTGACCTGTTATGTCCCACTGCTGGATAAAAGCCTCTCCCTGGTCCCTCCACGCATCTTGGTCCTTAGCCAACTAGACCCAAGCTTAGTCATTTATTTATTTTATTTTATTTATTTTTGTTCGTCACGCCATCGCTTCCTCGGTCTGCCGCAGTGCCTTACGTCGTTTGGGGTTCCACTGGGTGGTTATCTTGGCCCACAAGTCTTTACACATGCGGCAGACTTGACCAGCCCAGCATTTAAGTTTCGAAAACTAAAGTAAAATTCCTAATTTAGTAACATGGTCAAATTAAAAATAGGAAGCGGTGTGAGTAGCAGACGATATTTTTACTTCCTTACTTATAAACGCGGAAGTTTGTATTTATGGATGTTTGTTACTCTTTCACGCAAAAACTACTGAACGGATCGAGGTGAAATTTTGTTAAGATGTAGTTCTAGCTCTGCAATAAAACATCATAGGCTACTTTCCATCCCATAAATTCATTCCCATGGAATAGAAATAGCCTTGAAACGTTTCCATAGAAACAACGAGTGCGATACTAGTACTAACATACTTGTCTAAGTGCTTATTTTCTAAGCCAAAACAAATAAAGGTATTGATTTACTTTATAATGACGACCGATGTAGCGCGGTGGGTGAAATTCCACCTGCGACGCAAGAGGTTGCGGATTCGATTCTCGCCTCGGAACAAATTTGTGCACGATCTGCAGAAATTTGAAAATTTGTAGTTTACTTTGGGGCTAGATGATGCTGTGTGGATTGTCCAACATATTTATTATTTATTTAAATACTCTTCCGTAGGTGTTCCCCGAGCTAAGAAAACAGCGCGAAGAACGAGAGCGATTCAACCGACTCGGGGCGCGGGTGAAGTCGGAGGCGGAGCTAGAGGAGATAGCGGACGGTCTGCACGAGCAAGAGCATGAAGACAAGAAGATGAGGGCGCTGACCGTCGTGCCTCCTCTGTTGAGAGACCCTAACGACACCGCCCCGGTCTACACTGACACTAACCGTGAGGAACATTCTTTTTTATCAACCATAGATACACATTTAGTACCCATAGCATAAGCTTTGAGTACCTTACTTACAACACAACAACGCAACACACCCACGAACAACATAATAACATCAAATTTAAATTTAAACAGTAAATTTAAAGTAACATAGTTGAGCTTGTATTATGGCTTCGAGATAAATAAATATAAAAAATATACTGAATATAACAAGATAAATAATAAACAATGCTGGACAATCTACACACCGTCATCTAGCCCTTAGCTAAGATGTACTTGTTTTCTAGCTAGATTATTGATATACTTAATCCAATGACATAGACGATTGGCACACGTTCAGCCGCTTTTGCTGTTGTGTCCACACTATACAAACGCATGTGAACCCCAGCGAAAGTCGGTACGACCGAAGGCGAACGATAGTTTTCGCTCACTTTTGCCATGACGTCCACACTGGTTCGTTCACGTTAATTTATTAGCCTTCGCTCGTAAGCTTTGTAAGCAAGCGAGGGCATTCGTTCGCCCTGCAGAGTG
This sequence comes from Eupithecia centaureata, assembly GCA_944547425.1. Taxonomy (NCBI): domain Eukaryota; kingdom Metazoa; phylum Arthropoda; class Insecta; order Lepidoptera; family Geometridae; genus Eupithecia; species Eupithecia centaureata. Next base: position 1,814,918 of record OX155695.1, on the reverse strand, counting down.
ATTACGGTAAAATCTCCCATGCAATATTTGACATTAGAAAACCCTTGTGATGGCCTTCACGATTCCCATACATTCAATTGCAAATAAATTATCCATCGAAAGACAATTGCCAGTCCCAGCCGAAATTGAAGCCCATGGATGAACGAAATTAGTGTTTTTTGCAGTAAATATAACGATGGGCCAGCATATCATTCATATTCCCAAGTGTAAATTTGAAAGGGAAGGATACAAACAATGCTATTACAGTTGATGAAGGAGTTTTAAGGACAAGATTTAGGCAAAAAATAAATAAAATAATAAACAAAATAAATAATTCCGGACAGTCCACACAGCATCAAAAGCTAAAAAAGGTTATGTTCATTCACTTTGACCATCCAGCCATAAAAATAGTGTAATTGAATTTGTCCCATCCATGGAAACAGAACGTTTAATGCCTGGCCTCCCATCCATGGATCCATTGAGAATAGCGTAATCACTCTGCTGGTGGGTATCTGCCATTAGAATTTACCATGTCACTTACCTTATTTCGTTGTCTTCAACAGGTCGATGTATGGACATGGAATCCGAACACAAAGAGCTTCAACTGAGGAACGTCTGGTCTCAAGCCGAGAGAGAAGTGTTCAGAGACAAGTACCTACAGCATCCGAAGAACTTTGGACAGATCGCGAGCTTTCTGCCCAGGAAGAGTGTTAGGGATTGTGTTAGGTGAGTTTCAGTTCGTCTCCATCAAACCCTGTTTCATATTTATTTTGAAGTATGCGAGTTGAAATCAAACAATATTAATGAGCTATGGAAAGAGCTCCTGCTCCTGAGTTTCTCTGAAGGATAGGATTCGTAATGAATACATCCGACAGAGAACCAAAGTTATCGACATAGCTCAAAGAATTAGTAAGCTGAAGTGGCAATGGGCCGGCCATATCTCGCGAAGAACCGACAACCGTTGGGGTAAACGTGTTCTTGAGTGGAGACCGCGACTCGGTAAACGTAGTGTAGGACGCCCTCCGGCCAGGTGGGATGATGACCTGCGAAAGACTGCTGGCAGATGCTGGATGCGTCAAGCTGAAGATGGAGCGCTATGGCGCTCATTGGGGGAGGCCTATGTCCAGCAGTGGACTAATATAGGTTGATGATGATGATTATACAACTTTTAAAACAACGTCGTCGCGTACTTCGCGACCTACCTTGAACGCAATTTATCACATTTACGATAAAAGGTATGAAAGAGATGCTGGAAACACTTTGGAGGTTTACAATTTGATATGGATGGAGTTGAGATTCAATAAAATTAAGGACTAAGAATACCGAACTCAAGTATGTTTTGGAGGAATGCTCGAGGCATTCTTAACGAGTGTTTGAGTGAAGGATTAAAAGTCTCCACACACTGAAGCCGGAGGCGGAGCGGAGGCGAAGGCGTGCCGGTTATTCCTATGGCACCGCGCCACCACCGCCTGCGGTGTGTGTGTAGGCTTTCATATGATTCAATAGAGTACAACTCGCACGCCTTCGCCTCCGCTCCGCCTCCGGTTTCAGTGTGTGGAGACTTTTAATCCTTCACTCAAACACTCGTAAGAAAACCTCGAGCATTCCTCCACCTTCGGCTTCAGTGTGTAGAGATCTTAGTTGATAAATTGTCTTATGATATGGGTATAAGTCTCTGTATTTTCTGCAAATACCAAATACTAATCTGCACTAACCATTCCAGGTTTTATTATTTATCTAAAAAGGCTGAGAACTACAAGCAACTGCTGCGTAAGCCGCGGCAAAGACGCTCGGCGCGGAACCCCGCCGCGCGGCCGCCCGTGGAGCCCGAACTACCGGCGGGAGTCACCACGCGGTTACAACGGTCGCAGGGTATGTACCACCAGAGCTATCAACAGATGGGGTCTTCCATAGTATTACTAGTATACAAATATCTATGTAATGTATTGTATGAAGTATATCAGTCATCTAGTACCCATAATACAAGCTCTGCTTAGCTTGAGGCTAGATGATGCTGTGAGGAGTGTCCGGATTTATTTATATTTATTTATCTGCCCGCGTTCGAACGAGTTGTTTCTATCGAAACGTTTCAAGACTATTTCAATCCAATGGGAATTGATTTATCGGATGAAAAGTAGCCATTGTTTTATTTCAGGGCTAGAACTAATAAATAAATAAGCTGGCTAATCCACCCAGCATCATCTAGCCCCAAAGTAAGCTGCTCAAAGCTTGTGGTATGGGTATTAGCATCGTAGCATCTTTTATTCTAAGACTTCTTCAAAATTTCCGCCCAATATGTTCAGTAGTTATTTTTTATCTACAATATTTTTTTTCAGTATTATACTATCATATTTTTACCAATGTAATGTGTTGTAGGCACAGTGGGGCGCGTGCTGTGCGAGGCGGGACAGCAAGGGGAGGGGAAAGAGGGCGAGGAGGATGTGCCGTGCATCCCGGTCACGTGCATACCCATCCCGCCCAGCGCTCCTCTGCATCCTTCCAGGTATGACCTTATTCTTTTATTTATTTTACATCCAACATGAGATCACAAAGCATGATAAAATCAAATTATGTAAATGGTTCTTAAATCTATGTGTCTCTATAATATAGGATGTCTCAGTGTAACAAAATATTTTTTAAAGTAGACGGTACAAAGTCGTTATTTTATGTAACTATGTCCTTATTCTTAGCTTTAGGCGGGTTCAAATTGTAAAAAATGCGAAAACGAAATAGCATAAATAATAGCATAAATCTGCAAGGGCACATCAATCTTTAAAACAAAGTCAGGTTAATTACACCTCATAATAATTATAACATGACTCCAGAACGGCTGAGCCGATTTTTATAATCTTTGAATTCTGATCCGTCCAGCCCACTGACCTGTATCTACACAAGTACTTGTATAGATAGAGGTCAGTGATCAGCCCGAATAGCAGAATATTCAAACAAGATTGCGCAAAAAAAATATACGCATGCGAAGCCGTTGGCAGTAAAATATAAATGCTTGGCGGGTAAGATCATCTCCTGCCAACTCATGCTAAAAAAAAGAATTATATTGGGATTTAGATGCGTTCTGTCCTAATTAAAATAATATGCTTCATCATTTTGTTAGTTAGTTTGTGAACACGATACAAAAATATGAAGTATTCACGCAATAGTTCCGCTTATGTTCGCACCTATTCATCGGTATTCTACTGTTCTTTTGAATAAGTTTAAGAACCCATACCATCCATCTTATAGTCTTAGAAAGCGCCATCTAGTAGGAACTGTAGTAAACTGATACCGTGATCCTCTACGTGGTTCTCCGGTTATCACCACCTTTAAAATGAAAACAAACACCTAACTTTCTGTACAGCCCTGTCGAAAGCGACATCTATCGTTGCGAGCTTATAACTGTCGCAGACGTATTGTATAATCCGCCTTATTACATTACGGCTAGCTGTTTTGAAAAACAGCGCCGTTTTCTAATGCGGCGGTTCAACGAGTAGCTGTATTGTCATTGCGATACGTTCTTCAATATGTCGGCCCACGTTTAGCCGCATTGATAAACTACTTAATTGTATAGGGTGACCATACTAACAAAAAAAAACAAAGTTAAAAATGATAATCAATTTTATTAATCGGGAAAAGCTAACAGATTTCTTCTTACGTTATTCCTTACTAATCAAGAATTATTATCATGGTTACTTAATATGAATTATGTAACTATGATAATATTATATAAATAAGAAAAACATCATTTTAGAAATTCCTGAAAAAGGTGTTTTTTATAGCTCCTTGTTTTATCTTCACTCCAACTTTAGGTAAAAAAGTGTGCGAATATCCGATCACTAGTTATCAGTACAAAATATAATTATGGTTAAAAATATTATTTCAACAAAAAAGGCAAGTCGTGATTGCCGAGAAAAAATATTTTCTTGTCAATTTCGACCGGCGCGCCGGTCGAAATTGACAAGAAAATATTTTTTCTAATTCTAATTTTTAAGGAATGCTTTTATTTTGTGTATGTGTAAGTACATGATATTATAAATTTTAATATCTGTAAATAAAAAGAGATAATTCTTATATAAAGTAAGTAAGTATAGATAAATAAAATTTCCTTTGTCCATGGTTTGTTTACAGTTCCACATTGAGAAGAATAGAAATTATTTAATTGGAATTCTCTCTCCACTTCTTTTCTCACTTTTTATTAACCTTCTTTCTCACAACCTTCTTTGTCATTACCATATGTACGCCGATGATCTCCAGCTCTACCACTCCTCTTCTGTAGATGATTTAGATAATGCCATTAAGTTCCTCAATGGTGAACTGGATAAACTCTCAACTTGGTCCACTCAGTTTGGCATTAAGGTTAACCCTAACAAATGCCAGGCCATTTTAATAGGTAGCTCACGTCAATTGGCAAAGATAGATGATCAAAACTTATCCCCTCTACAATATAACGGGATTGATATTCCTCTCTCCCCCACTGTTAAAAATCTAGGTGTCATTTTTGATAGAAAACTCAGTTGGATTCCCCACATCAAAGAAATCTCCAGAAAATTCTATGCCTCTATTCACTCACTTCTACGTCTTAAAAACTTCCTTCCGACTACTACCAAAATCACTCTAGTAAACTCTCTTCTCATTCCAATTATCGATTATGCCGACGCTGTGTTCATTGATCTAAACGAGGATCTCCTCAATAAACTAGATCGTCTTTTAAATACAGGTATCCGTTTCATCTACAATCTCCGCAAGTACGATCATGTTAGCAAATATCGAGCTATGCTTAAATGGTTACCTATCCGCGAACGAAGAAATCTTAGGATCCTTTGTTTACTGTATTCAATCATAATAGATCCTTCGGGCCCCATTTACTTAAAGGACCGCTTTAATTTCCTAGCCGATGATCATAGTAGAAACCTTCGTTCCTCTGATAATCTTCTCCTATCAATACCAGTGCATAACACCTCCTTTTTCGGAAATTCTTTCTCTGTAGAGGCAGTACGGTTGTGGAATGATTTGCCTCTGGACATAAGAAAGGCAAAGACACGCGACACTTTTAAGCAGATGGTGCGTAAGCACTTTCTCAAGAGGTTATATTGATATTGTTTTTGTTTTATATACATTATAAAACTATACCTATTTACTTTCTTTGGTTTCATAAAAGATGTTTTTATAGAAATATATATATATAGAGATACCATTCCGGCAATTGTTGATCAGGCGCGACTCACAGCGAGCACTTTGTTGATCCGAAAACACTTGTTGATCCGAGCCTCTTTTGTTGATCTATTATACATTTTCAGTAACAAATGTTGCTCCAACCAGATCAACAATTGACCTCACGGGGCTTTTGGCATTGTAATACCATTTGTTGATCCGATATACAAATCCATTTTACACAAGTTGATCCGATTCAAATGAACCAATCAGAACGCAGCATTTGTCAAAAATGACAGCGACGTTGCCGCTTCGTGCGGGAGTCGTGGAGGTCGATGACCACACGTGTGGAAACGAAATGTCAGGGTAACGCTATGTTCTATGACATTTATTATTTATGACATCGCGTTACCTAGTCCTTTTATTATTAGTTTGATAATTATGTACCTATTATTAAAATTTGACTTGTTTCAGTGTTTTTTTGTAAGTCTAAAGAAATAATGATATTCATTTACTGAATAATTTTATTTAGAAACTAAAAATCCATTGCGAATACTTTTCTACGGACAAATGTTGATCCATCGATATTTTTTTAACCATAACTAAGAACTTTTCTATTTTTTGATTTTTCTTTATACCTGAAAACTAAAACCGAAAAAGTGGCACTTTGTTCCTTAATATGACGTTCCTTGCGTTTACTTAAAAAGGTTTTTTTAATTATTGAGTATCGTGTCAAATTAACTATTATTATTTTTAATTCATTTTTGAAACTATATGGATTGAAAATAAATGTGGGTGGCCGAAGGTATGCCTTTGGCACATGAGGTTGCGGGTTCGATTCCCACCTTAGAACAATAAATGTTTGTACGACATGTAAATATTTCTACGGGGTTCTGGGTGTTTTCTAAGTGTAATAAATTTCTCAATCCTTGTAATATTTTGTATTAAGTTACAGATATTTCTCATCTCGTACCCATCATAACACAAGCTATGCTTAGCTTTGGGCTAGATGAGGCTGTGTGGATTGTCCAGCATTATTAATCTAGTTATTTATTTTAAACTAAAAACACATCACACATCAGAGGTCACGGTAGTCACCCGAGTAGAATAGATAATTGCCTATCGTTATAATTGTTACAAAAAATAACCTGCTACCTTAAATTATTTTGGGGATCAAGTAGTTGCCTACCTTACGTGGTTAACCGACTTAAAAAAATAACTAGTGTCAATGCCTCGATCTATTGATGTTTAATTAAACGTCAATTATTTTAGACTCGTTACACCCCGCGGCTCCGCCCGCATAAAAATTTATTTGTCATATTACAGAAATTTACTGCACGCCTCCTATGGGTAGTTCCATAAAAATAAAAAAATACGTGTTTAATAATTCATTTTGAAATTTATTTGTACCGATTTTTAAGTCACTAGCAGCTGGTTCAGCCTACCGTTGATGAATACCTACCTGTTTAGTTTTAAATTACCCAATATGCGAATTGCTAGCAAGGATCTTCACAAATAATTCTGTAAAGTACCTAGCTACCTCCCATAGGTAAACAGGATCCTTTCATATTATATAGAGACTAGAGTCAGTGTTCTTCAGAGTTCAGTGAGACTCAAATCTTATCATACTATTATAATAAATGAGAAAGTCTGTGTGAATGTTTGTTATAAGTAATCTCCGTATTAACTTTAGTTATTTAGAGGACATTAAAATTTGTTAAGTAGATAGTAGGACCTAGAATAAGACATAGGCTATTAAAATTATCAAAAATTAACCTCTGAGGGCGTTAAATAGGGTAAAGTATTTTTCCTTGGTTTGATTTACTTAAAACTCGGTACCTATAAATAAAGTATGAAATAATTAAACACGTATTTTTTATTTTATCAAAATAACCCCCAGGGGTTGTGTAATAAATTTCTGAAATTTATTCAAAAAACACAGGTTGGCGGGTGAAGCCACGGGGCACATCTAGTATCTAGTATTATAATAAATGGGAAAGTCTGTGTGAATGTTTGTTATAGGTAATCTCCGTAGCTACTTAAGTTATTCAGATGAAATTTGGTACGTAGATAGTTTAGGACCTAGAATAGGACATAGGCTTTTAAAATTTGGAATTTTTTAACTCTGAAGGGGTTATTAAAGGGGGTGGTAAAGTTTGTATGGAAAATTATTTTTCATTGGTTTGTTTCACTCAAAATGAACACTATGAATAAACTAAAAGTAAATAACTAAACACGTATTTTTTTACGAAACTATACGAGGCGTGCAATAAATTTCTGAAATTTGAGAAATAAATTTCCATGCGGGCGAGGCCGCGGGGCGCATCTAGTTATTACTAAAGTAAATAATTTCCAAGTTGTAATATCATATATATTGTGTTATTCTAGGTCTTAAACTATAAACTTATCAAATTTCATTTAAATAACTTAAGTAGTTACGGAGATTACTTATAACAAACATTCACACAGACTTTCCCATTTATTATAAAAGTAAGATTTGCAAATTACCCTAAACGTATCGTTGGTATAGGTCGCGTCACGTAAAAAGAACGCTGGAAGAAAGTGGAAGGGGTATGTTCGCGCATGGGTACACTCGCGTACGATAGTACTATGCCAATTTGCTGTACCTATTTTTAACTAATATTTCACTCGCGGCTTGGTGTTGGTTATTAGAAAATAATATTAGATAAAATTGAAAACAAGTTCGATTCAGTTTAGAATGTTTAATCTCCATCCATTAAGTCGTCTTGGGTGACGTGAAACCAGATGAGGACGCGGGATTGATACTGGAGGTTGCTATTTCATCATCGTCGCTGTTGTCACTTGAGCTTTCATCATTATTCGAGTCAGAATTATCATCCCCTACACGAATAATAAATGTTTCTGTCATCGTATCTACCAAATCATCGCTTTTACAGTAATCGGTCTCTAGAGGTATTTCCTTTACCTTTGTGCATAATTTCCAAAAACCGTTAAAATGTAAAACCATTTCGTAAACTTTTGTGCGCGATGGTATTTTGACAAGAAACGTGACGTGTGATAGCAAATGTCAACTGAGGAACCAATAGTGCACCGGCAAGCATGCGGCGCATGACCCTTCCACCCCGCGCCCCACCGCCTACCTCCAAATAGACCCATAAATCGCCTTCTGCGCAGCTTGACCGCCAGCGTTCTTCTTACATGACGCGAACTATAGTTACTGATCATAAAAATGTTTTAGTAAACTACCTAGCGGGTCTCATCATAATCATCATCTTCGTCGCCAGCCATTAATAGTCCACTGCTGGACACATGCTTTCCCATATGAATGCCCACTTGACTAGAGGACACCATACACTACGTTTACCGAGACGTGGTCTTCACTCAAGAGAACGTTTACCCCAGTGGTTGTCAGTTTTTCGCAAGATATGCCCAGCCCACTGTCATTTTAGCTTGCTAATTCTTTAAACTAGGCTTTATCTCGCGGAGAATCGGCAACCGTTGGGGTTAACGTGTTCTTCAGTGGAGACTGCGACTTGGCAAACGTAGTGTAGGACGCCCCGCCCTCCGGCCAGTTGAGATGACGATCTGCGAATGATTGATGGTAGATGCTGGACGCGACAACGCTATGGCGCTCATTACGGGAACCCTATGTCCAGCAGTGGACTAATGTCGTCCTAAAATAATGATAATGTTGCCCACTAGACAGTTTCGTGAGGTGAATGAAAATTCAGTTAACGGCACACTTATAGACGTGATATTTGTAGGAGTTCATTTGAGTCTAAAATATAGGAAACATTCTAAAATCTTTCTCTTTATATTTTCGTTTGACGTGTAGTGAAATTTCATTAGAATTTAACGGTTCTGTTACAAAAAAAAACCTTTTTACCAACTTCTCATACCAGGTAAGGCACATGTCGAAGAAGAACATGACCTACAAACTGGTTGCTAATGAGTTCAGTTATTTTTTGTGAGCTATAGTAGATTTCAAAACTACACATACCTACACAAAATATTATTTTATAAATGTAATGTGCTTGGTCAGTGAATTTTAGCTATTTCTACTCTATTCTATTCGACTATCCGAAAGAAATTTCTAAGAACGAACGCTTTCAAGTCTATTAACTTCGATTATGTAAGTCTCGAAAAGTCCCCCACTACCGCGCGTGCGGCGTTGCCGCTTTGAAAACAGACGAAGTAGTAATTTGTGGCTCCAGAGACTGCAGATCAACATTGTCTAAGCGAATGTGGCGCATAGATATATAGGACCGGATGTAAAAATGACGTTTGGGTGTAATTTTTTTGACCGTTAGAAGATCAACAAAATTGGTGTATTTTGAGGATTTTCTAACGCGAGTATATTGAAAACGAGTCAATGCAGATCCAGCGTTGCCATGTGCTTTTGAAATTTGGATCGAAGTATATCTGTTTACTAGGTCTAGAGTCGAATGTACACGTGAAAAAGGTGGATCAACATTTCTTAAGAAATCGTACTGGATCAACCATTACCGTGAACGGTTCATTATATATATATAGATATATTTATTACTGTAGGTTATTAACTTGATTAGTTATTATTGTTAACTATTGTATATTATTTATAATTTGTAAAACTAATATTAGCACGCCAACCCTGTGTCTTAACATGTGTTTTTGGTTGGCAGGTAGAAAATGCCTCGGCATTAAGCCCACCCTTTGTACTTTAGTGCAATAAAGTTTTAAATAAATAAATAAATTGCACCTCAAAATTGTTCTTAAAGTCATTTTTTACCGACATATATACCACATTTTCTGTAACTCCGCAATTTAGCAACATACTTTCTTTACCCAACGCCATTCTTGTTGTTATGTCAGGCAGCGCCACGAGTGTTAGGAATCGGAACTAAAACAGTCAAAGAGGCGGCTAATCTCTCGCTTTATTACATTATGTCTAGTCGTATTGAATAACGTTTGGCGCCGAATACAATACGGCGTTTTTTTATTCAGCCTTATTCAATCCAGCTTATCGTTGAACCGCCGCATTAAAAAACGGCGCTGTTTTTCAAAACAGCTAGCCGTGTTGTAATACGGCGGATTATACAATACGTCTGCGACATAACTATCCCCCCCCGAATGTTTCGGGGCTAAGGAACCATGAATGATTTCGAATAGCGCCATCTACTATCAGAAGGGAAATACAGTTTTGTAAACCAGAAATCTAATTTCTAGGGTGGGTTTGTAACATTGCAGCTGATTTTGTTGCATTGAAACTCCAATAGGTGTCGTGAATTTTCAGTATAGTTTTTTGCTATTTTCAATACTTTTTGTCTTTTATGTATAACTACAATAAAAACCAATTCGAACAATCGTCTTTACATCATTTGTAGGTTCCATAAAAATACCATTTTCCTTGAGAAACTTTTCTAGTGATGCATGCATCTTTTTTTCATAAGTTTCTCTATGAAATATTGCATTTTTTTTGCATTATTTGATTAAAAGGGCTATTACACTACACGGTATTCAGGGACCTTAACCCTAACTAAGAGAGGTGTAATAAGATTTAGGGTCCCAAAGGGACGGACCCGGACGATATTCAGGGCCCGGTAGTTAGGGCCCTGAATAACGTGTAGTGTAATACCGCTTTTAGTCTCTTCATCATGACTCAACCAACAACAATTAAGGAACTTCATATTATACGTGCATGTGTCTAAAAGAAAATAAACGCCATAACGGAGTATAATTAAATATTCTTCGTGTTTAAATTAAAATTTAATAGATAATACTTTTCACGAGCCCTTTCACAGATCCCACTAAATAATGAACTTCAATTACCTAAATAACTATAAAAACCTCAGAAAAAAATATCCAAGAAGAAATCCCCACGCAATTTTACTACAATATCAATACTGAACATTTTAATTATATAATGTCAACATTTCCCTCCGTCCTGAATTATTAACCGTCTGCGGTATGCGATGGTTTTTTTTACCCCGACCTCCCCTTTTGAGGTTAGGCTGGACATACTGGCACGGTATTGGAGGTTTTCTTAGACTTATTAAATCCTAGACTCAGTGCTTAGAGTACTTAATTTGTTACATATTTCTCTACGTATTTATTCTTCAGTGAACAAAAATTGAAGTGAAAAAAAAGGTGAAGGTTAGCCTGCGTCGCAGAAGGTTGCGGTGTCGATTCCCGCATTGGAAAAAAATGTTTTTACGATCTACAAATATTTGTCCCGAGGTTTTGGGTGTTGGTGTAATTTTTTAAACATTTTGTCCCAAAGTGAGACTCGAACGCAACCGCAACCTCTGACTTTCGCCCACCGCGACACTTAGTTCGTCTCGTCTTATATGTCGATAATATGGGTATAATATAATTTACATCCGTTCATCCGTTACACATCGAGGGGTGAAAAGAAAAGACAGACATAATAAAACAAATTTTCACTAACATTTACTATTGAAATTGAGGTAAATGTAGTTGTAGCTTACTGTTTATTACTTGACGTGTACTTATTAATCTGTACGTAGTGACTATACATAATAGTATATTTGACTGTTATAATATCGATCAACCTGAGAAACATTCTCTAACCTAAACTGAACTTTATTCAGTAAACCAAAGAACACACTGTAATAAATTAGTTTTGCAAAATTAAATCGGTACATTATTTCAATTGTAATTTCCGTCGAGTCCTGGTTTTGTTAGAGCTTCTGCTATATCGCCCACGTCAGGGGCGGATCTAGGATCAGAGACGTGGTTGGTGTATTTTAAATAAATTAAGTCTTCTAAAAGGTTAAACAAAGTAGTAAATCAGTAAATCAATTACTTTATTTGTTTAGGCTTACAAAATAAACATTTAAACAAGTCAATTTTTTTTCGTACTAATTTATAAGTTCTTAAAAACTAACAAGGTACAGTGTGTATTTTGCAATTGGAGTTCTTATTAGGCAGACGCCCATGTTATAAAGAGACTTATATCTATGGGAACTACTTACTGTTGGCTAGAGTGGTAGCTCTTTAATGTAAATAACAACCAACATCTTATCCTAAACGCATACACCGCCACCGCAGTTCTTTCATTTTTTTCTTCTGTAGTATGTCGATATTTTCGTTCTTTTTATTTCGACATTGCGCTTAAGCTAATCGTAGAAGTGCAATGTTGCTTCAATTTTACACACAGGTTAACAGTATCCTTTGTATTCTTCGATTTAAAACTTGCACATCTAAAAGATCCCTGAATCCGCCCCTGTGTCCCATGTTTGCCCCGCCACTCGCTTTTATGAGGTTCAGAAAAGGAGAATAACTCAATTTTTCATCAAGATGATTAATCGTTTAAAATTCATCCATTCTTTTACAAACTTCCGTATTCTTGTGGGAACTTTTTGAAATAACCGTTTGATTTTTTGCCCTTTTGTCGAAGTTACCAGTTAAATTCAGTTTTATTACTTTTATATGGGGAAAATCTTAGTCTTAGTGCTAGAATGAATTATGTAAATGAGGGCAAGTATCTATGCCCTCTTTTACATTCATTACAGTCATTACACACACACAGTACATTACTTTTTTATAATATGTAAATTGGCTTACTTTTTGATATACCAATATAAGATATAGATAAGATAATGCTAGAAACGGTTTTCGATGGAAATTCTTATTTTTATAACCTGTTATCTATCTGTATGCAATGATATCTAGTACTCATAACACAAGCTCTCTTTGGGGTTAGATGATGCTGTGTGGTTTGTACAGCATTATGAATTTATGACTTTCACAACATCGTCAATGTGTTATCAGTAAACTGATTAACAGATCCACTGATGGATCAGCCGAAAATGACGCACTTATTATAAAACCAAAACAATCAAGGGGAGGCTGGGGCAATGCAAACATAATTATTATCGCTTCGGCTCTTTTAATTATACGCTGGGTTGTTCGGGTTAAACGAGCTTATTCTGTTGTGGAAATCGGGTATATGTATTTACAAAATGATGAAAAATAAAAAAGTTTTTATGTATATGATCATTTGTATTTTTTTATCAAAACAAACTACATAATTTCAAATCCTACTAATATTATAAACGTGAAAGTTTGTAAGTATGGATGTTAGTTACTCTTTCACGCTAAAACTACTGAACGGATCTTGATGGAATTTGGCACAGAGATAGATTATAGTCTGGAATAAGATTTTTTTTTTGAATTTAATAAGAATTCCCACGGGAACGGGAACTACGCGGGTCAAACCGCGGGGTGATGACAGTATTTTTATATATACTTATGTGCATAATATAGTTAAGGCAACTCATTCGAGCTTACTAAACAAAATAACTATAAAAAGGTAGACAAAAAAATAAAAAAAAGATCTTGTGTAAAGGAGCAATTAATTACCCAAGCCAATCCAAATTTAAATAACACTGCTGAAAAATCACAAACCTATCGTATCAGCTTTTTGGCCTCTGTATTTAAACATCATTAAAATTTGGCCAATTAATACCAGAGGGTGGTAATTATCCCCTGCAAACCCGCTCTCAAGGGGAGCTGGGGGTAAACAAACACGGGCTGAACCCGACAATCAAATTAATCTCATCCAGTTTGAATTGTAAACTCGAATAGTGACGATTTTTTTAGTTTTGGTAATTGATGTTTGGTTTCGTAGTTTGATTTGATATTTCAATTTAGTTGGAGTATTCGTTGGTGTAAATAAATATTGAATTTACATGTAAACTTCGCTGGTCGATTATTTTGATAGTAGTCATAGCAATTCTCAACCAGTCTCATGAACATATTTCTTTCAAATAAAATCGGTTAAGTGCGAATTGACTCGCGCACGAAGGGTTCCGTACCATTATCTATGAAAACTACACAAAAAACATGTCTGTTGTATGGGAGCCCGTTTAAATATTTTTAATTTTTGTTAGTATTTGTAATGCTTTAACATAGCGGCTACATAAATAAATCTTCTGTGAAAACTTCAAAAAACTTATCTTACTATCACGGTTTATGAGTACATCCTGGTGACAGACAAACGGACAAACGGGTCCTATTTTACCCTTTGGGTACGGTTCCCTAAAATATGCCATCCTAATTTAAATAAAATCTTGTTTGACCGAATAAATCCTTACTATTTAGTTCTCTATTTTTTTTCCCAATTTCAGATATTTAGAGATATAGATATTACTCTCAAAATATATCTAGAATTCCTCCACGATTCTCTGTCAATATTGCTCTAATTTAATTAAAACAGCAAACAAAGATTCCCGAAACTCTTTTCTTTCCTTTCCTATCGGCAAACGCTTTTAATTAAAGCAATTAGAAATATGGCTCCACGTTGTTTGCGTAAAAATCTAAACAAGCTGGTAGTGATGGGACATGCTTGTCGATAACTCTGTATCTAAAAAAAAACAACACTAAAAATAAATAAATAATACTGGAGAATTCATACATCATAATCTAGCCCCAAGCTAAGCAGCGTTTGTGTTATGGGTACCAGATAAACGATATACTTGATACATTATACTATTTACATAGATAGAAATATTTTATAAAACACTAGCTGCCCGCCCCGGCTTCGCACGTATACACATATATAGAAATATTTTATAAAACACTAGCTGCCCGCCCCGGCTTCGCACGTATACACATAAATACTCGGATTTTCATTAATATAATATGCATGCATATAAACATTTCTATTTAATCATTCTATTTTGAAGAAAACCGCAACAAAACATACAGACGGAGCGGGAAAAGCGACTTTGTTTCGCTATGTAGAGATAATAAACATCCAGTATGTACTTACTCTTACAATTTCTTTAAAAAAAAATGTTTCCTTTGTT